>OZ022589.1:13154931-13452191 GCA_963669155.1 Arbacia lixula
CATTATGATTTATTTTGCGTTCCATGAAGTTAGGCCAGTGTTGTGTATTGGGTTGGTGTCAGTACGTGGCGATCGACTATAAAGTCTATAGTTGACTGAGTGGAACTTGAAGGAGGACTGGTGGACTCGAGGTACATTACGTTGTAGTACATTTAATACTCAAACAACTCCGATGAATAACTATGTGATGAATACATCTGATGAATCTCCTGAAACAACTCTGCTGAAATCACTGCTGAAATAAGTCTGCTGATGTTACTCTCGAAATATAACTGCGCTGAAATATGCTCTTTCTGTCTCAAGTTTGAAGTAAACAATTATAGTGAAATTCATACAGAAGGTCGCTTTCTTGGATGCATGATGATCTCAAAGAAACTGGACCTTTCCTACGTCATCCTTAATTCCAGTAAATGTTATTCAGGCTAGCACCATAAAACCGAGAATTCGGCTTCTGGAAAGTGGTCATTAACGTGGAAACATTATTTGGGTGGGAGAGTGATAAAAGGACTATCACATAACACTAGGTTTAGTACACTGTTTACGTTAAACATCTGTTTAGAATACGGGCCTCCGTCAATATCACTTGCTTTCTTTCAAAGTACTTGTTCTCATTGTAGCTGCATGAGTTACGGTCTGATTAAACCATGTAAACGGTGTGACAAGAAGAGTCATAGTAAATTACAATGTATGATATGGGCGTACCCGGAAAACGACGTCATTAGGGATGAGTGTTGGTTGGAAAATGAATACAAATGCAGCCGTTGCATATCAACAAGATTTTTATTTCTGTTAGTGCTGTTTTGTGCATTTCCGTTAAAAAATGGCAATATTCTCTCCATGCACGTCAGCAGTGTATATACACCTACGTAATATTGATTAACATATATCATTCCTCTATTCACTAAGTTCCTGTTGTTTATATTTCATACGCAAGCTTTAATGATAATTTCCAATGCAGTATATATCCATTCAATCAGGTATCCAATAACCGAAAATGATTCTGTAACGACGGCATGTTTCACTCACATCATTGTGTATCCACTTTTTATTTTCACATTCGATGACCGTCCAGCCTAGAGCGGATATGATACATGATCAATTCATATGGAACATAATTTCGTAACTGAAATACTACACCCACCCACACACACACACACACACACACACACACACACACACACCTATCTAGCCCTGTGTTCTATAAATATATCGACAGGTACGTTTCTCACCAGCTGGTCTTGCTGCGTGACACGTGATGAACATGGAAAAGACGAAATTGAACTCGACCATGACCCAGCATTTAAAAGAGGAAGAGTTGGCCTTACGCAAGATCAGTGCTCGCGTCTCCGGTCTGCTTTCTGTGTGTTTGGTTTAGTTTTATTTTAAGATGACGCCCATCCATTGCAAAGTAATGCAGCTTATGTACGTAGACGTTTTGTAAGATGTTCCTTTATCATTGACATACATGACAAATTGGATGATTTTCACACAGAAGTTAGTCAATAAGTTAAGAAACAATCCTACCAAATGATTTCTTCCAAAACTTCTTCCATCAAAAGTTATGCTATTTTCCTTAGGGGGGGACTTACTTTCTTTGTTGTGTTTAGTTATGAATGGCACGTAACAAGTGAAAGGAATAATGGTTGCGTTGCGAGGACAATGGGTGCACGCCAAGAAGGTCAAAGAAAGCCAAGGTTCATATTTATCAAGTGAGCTAAGGGCATACATTCACCCTGAAATTAAGTCGTTTTTGATAAAAGCAGAAACATGAAAGAAACATATGCGTAAATTCTCGTTGAAAATCCGTCAAAGGATAAGAAAGTTACGATTTTTAAAAGTTTTATTTTGTGACGTTACGTGCGAGATGCTCTCCCATATGTTGTGTAATATATTTTTTGAAAATGACAATTTTCTCAAAAGTATTTGCATCATTTTACCCGTGTATTCAATATACAGTATTATTATACACACAAACCTGTATGAAAAAGATTTATTCCTCCATCACAAAAAAGGGCAATTTGCGGAATCATAAAGAACTCGGCTTATGGGAGAGCACCTCGCACGTGACGTCACAAAATTAAAATTGTCGAAGATCATAAATTCCTTGTCTTTTGACGGATTTTTGTCAAACCGTCACTTATATGTACATCTTTCTTTCATGCTTTTATTAGAATGAACTTTACTTGAGGTTGAACTTTCCCTTTCACTCCCAAAAAATCGTCCTCTAAAATTGAGCTGCACGGATGCCTTAGAAATCAGTGAGTTTTGACACGAGCTCGGCGTTTCGATATAGCTATGAAGTCTCTAAAAAGAGCTGTTTGCTTGGCGTTTCGATAAGGATGACTGATCGCCGTCACATCGGGTGCATTCGTGTGCTTCTTGAGACGACATCAGAGGTGATTTTCCTATACATACCATGGGATGCAGTGTATTCTGAGATCGCACATACGGATGAACAACAGTGTTTGTATAGCAAATAACACATCATCGACCGTGCGCTTAGCCCCCTCAGTATCATAGGGCCATGACATGTATAATATCAATGGGGTCCTCTTGGCCTTGTACTGAGAGGGTTAACAGAATAAAACAAAATAAGAATTGAAAATGGTGCACTGGGTCCACGATGATGATATACAAAGACGCATATGAATGAATAAATACATTTTTATTGTCAATGGCAATAATGAATCACGAACAACCAAATTATGTTAATTCGTTCAGATAGTCCGACGTGAACCAAATCTATAGAGTGGCCAATGAAAGTCCGGCAATTGCTCAGTAGCTACTTACAAGTTCAATAGAACTTCCTGTTGATTGTTGGGCAATCTAACAAGAGATTAGAAAAACGCAACATTTGACTCACAAGATCTCGAGAAAAAGCTACTATTGCAGAATGGTATACAAACTGTTCTTCTTAATCCGGCGTCACATCTGTATTCTTTATTAGCTGACGTTAAAACTCAACAACGCTCACTTACGAACTAATCGATTTGGAACCTAAATCCTTTGATATTCTATGCAGATGTTACCTTGTTTTCCTTTTGTTACCATTATGTAAATGAGTTAGCACCCTCCCGGAACACACTTATGTTTTGAATGGCTCTGAGAGCTGCAGGGATTTGTTATTTCCCTGTTTACAAATTGTACCTCGACGTCAAACAAGGGCCTATCTTTTACATTGATGTATAAGTACCACATACGCATTATCACAATGTGCACATTTAATCCGTATCCGTATCCGCATCCGTTTTACATCCCGAATTTGAGCAAGCTATCGTTCAATTTTATGTTGCCACTAGAATTATTTATGCCAATCCCTGCTGTTTAGGTATAAGCTGTCTCTGTGGATGTTCGTGTACAAGGTTATGGATACACATACGGAAGGATGTGGATATTAGGCGTTGTGTATTGCTTACTAATACTAGGTGTTTACAGCTCGTCATGTAGGCATATGTTCACAAGTAACACACTTGGTTGCAATCTATCGTCGCTACATACGACGAAAGAAAGTATGATGTGAATGCACAAGCAGCAAACGCCACCTGACGCTAACATTTTGTGGTTCCGTGCGCAAGAAATTCTGTGTAGGAGAAACAACCTAAGTGTGACTTCTCGTTGCTAGATTCGAGAAGTTTGGTTGAATCAGGGAATTTGGCTGATGGTCATTTTTTGTTAATCCGGAGAAGTGGACCGTGCAGACGCAGATGCGTAATTTGTGAGTATAAATATTTATTTATTGATTTATTTCGTCTTCTTTTACCAGCGTGGCCCCGTCCGTGGGATAAGCACTGTTCTCCCCTGGGGTCCTGGGTACATGGAACAACAAACAAAACGAAACATAACATAACATGACATGACATGACATGACATGACATAACATAACATAACATAACATAACATAACATAACATAACATGACATAACATAACATAACATAACATAACATAACATAACATAACATAACATGACATAACATAACATAACATAACATAACATAACATAACATAACATAACATGACATAACATAACATGACATAACATAACATAACATAACATAACACAACATAGACAATCAAGTTAGATTTTGTGGCATTCTGCAAAAATGCTTCTATTTCATCACCTATTATGTACGACACCCACGTTCGCTCCTAAATTCAAGATAACTGTACCCGTATACACGATACTGGCATTCTGCTATAACGAGGGGTCCCGTTCTTGTTTGATATGATGATACCAGAAAGACCGAATTTATTTATTTATTTATTTATTTATTTATTTACTTATCTTATGTATTAAGTCTTTTTTAAATAGGGTAACCCCATCAGTGAGCTTGGCACTGTTCTCTCTGAGGGCCTGTGTACAAATAACACAATAGTACAGGGTAACATGAACATAGATTACACAAACAAATGCTGTAAACCAAAAAGCAGCGTAGATCAACGCTATGACGAACATAGCAAAATAAGAAGGCGGACCGATGCTTCCACATGCATCACACAAGCGAAACCTTATAAATTGATGACTAAAAATGATGTGATTGATACTAATATTTATGCCTCTCCGATATGTAGGATAATATCCAAAAAGTATATATACAACTCCTCTTTCGAAAGGACTGTTAACATCAAGTCTTAATAATTTTTTGTCAACAACCCATACATGTAATTGAATTATCAATGAAATATTCAATATTTAACCTCTCGCAAAATTGGAAGGCTAATTGATGCGCAGTCTAATTTTCATACCCTTTACAAAGGTGAGCAGTGCTCATTCAAGCAAGAATTAATTTTAGACGTTTCGGTGTCAGATGAAAGTTGAGACCATACGCTATCTAAACATGCAAATCATTCTCCCCAGAATCAAATATTTTTTTAATCGGCAGCCATTTCAAAAGACAAAAGTGTATAGGTTTTTTTTTTTAGACACACCGTACAGTGGGTCCATATGACTCCCAGGAAGTTATTTGACATTTTCTGGTAGTTTGTACGTCCGCCTTGATTTCCTTATTTTTCTTACAACCTTGACTGCAACGGTGCTCTATTGAAATCATTAATGCAAATCGCGCGAAACGATGTGTGTTTATGAATTCTTTTCTACCCTATCAGCGTTTGAAACGTGATTAGGAAACGGTGATTTGAATTATAGAACGTTGAAAATCTCACCCTTTTTCCGTGAGTGCGTTTATCGCTTTTCTTAAGTAAAAAAAAACAGCGTTTCTAAATAAACGCACACAAGATACAGTATCTACACGCACTCGCACATATTAATGTGTGTTTACGTATGGCAACGCTGATTGGCTGGAAAAGAGTTGGTCAACCCACTTGTGGTTTATTATGGTCTTTTGATTTGGTCATTTTAACGTGTTGTTCTCTTTTAAGACTGCGGTGATGTCGATTTCAATACAGTACAAAGTATTACGTGATTAAACCGTATATTCTAGTCATATTGTCATGTGACATAGGCCCATTTACTACCTTCTCGCTTAAAATCATGTTGAAAAGGACTTATATCACATAATAGTATATTGAGACACTGTATTACTAACGTTGTAAGCGCGATTTCTAAAACGGTATGACTTTTAAAAAGGTTGATGCTTCGTGGCAATCCTTACGCTCTCTTTTTTTTTTCTCAGTCGTCTGAGTTTCACATGATTCAGCTCGTTAGGCCAAGGCTTTGGTTATCTATTGGTTAATTTCCGTCCTTCGAAAAACGCGCTCTTTACTTACCAGCTTGTGTATTAGTCTATAAACATTCTCGGGGTCCCTTTCCAGACTTATGTTTGGGCAATCTAACATATCTGGATCCCACCCCTGTAGTTTCAGGATAATATCATCTGGCTGCCTACTAACTTGTTAAAAGTATTAGGTAAAGGGAATTTGTCGTCATGGCTCGAGCAAACTATATATGCCCAGGTGGGTGATATTTTCGAAATCAACCTTTCTTAGCAAAATGTGAACCCAATTGGGGTGATGCGGGGGGGGGGGGGGGTCGTTATTACAATTCCTCGCGATACTCTAATGCTTTTACTGCAAGTTATCTTCTTGAACCTCGTAGATAACCATTGATCATGTAGATGGAAAGTGTTTTCTTTCAACCATTGGTATCAAAATGCCATTCGATACAGCTGAGCTATAAATAAAAGCGAATTCCTTGTAGAGACAATGGTTTTAAAGGAAGCGCGGCGCTGCGAATTGGTCTTCTGACTATATACAAGTGAGATTATTTACTTGTAGAACAAAACCATCATGTGATGTGTTTTGATAACCTGTAAGCTGAGATTCGGAAATCTTGTATCACCTGTATATGCGTTGAAGGAGGTGACATTTACAATCGGAAACAGATTTGTGTTTCTTTTTGGTATGTACCAAGCAAGACAATGGGATGACCCCCACCCCACCCCCTTCCTTCATTAAAAAAAAAAAGAGGGGATGGGGGAAAGGGGTGGGGGAGGGGGGTAAAGAAGGGAGAGGAGGGGCGAGTGAGAAGATAGAGAGGAATAAAAGATAAAAGAAAAATAAAAGATATGCTGCTTCCACTGGCGAAGCTGTATAGAAATCGAAATGTTGTATTAAACAGAAAAAAAGTTATTCTCATTGCCAGTTATTCCGTTCAGGATGTATTTTCATAAACGGGTAAACGGGTCCTGACAGAAACCTTCTCTTACAGGTCGTCTTGTGTTACTCATGTGGGCCTTTTCTAGCTTTGCGCGGGATAAATCGTGCTGATCCCTGTGTAGATTTTGTTTTGCTTCCACTGGAGCGCGGCCCCCATCGAAAGCTCTGGAACCTTAGGGATCAAATCTCCCTCCCCTAAATGCTTCAGTATTCATGCTAAAGATGTACATATTTTCATTCGTGATCTATTTTCATTTTCGAGTTCCTCATTGATAGCAGAAATATAACTATCAAGGCCACACTCACTCAATCGATTAATCTCGAAATAAATGGTATATCTAATATATGCATAAATAACGGAAAATACATCCTTCTACGTAAATAACCCTCTGATTACTACTTCAGATGTAGCTCCACCTCACTCGTCTGTACCCGTGCTTTAGTATACTTTATAATACATGTATATATCTGTGTGTGTGCGTTTTTATGTTTAGCTCATAGAGTTATGGCATGTGCATGTATGTATGCATACATGTGTGTGTGTGTGTGTGTGTGTGTGTGTGTGTGTGTGTGTGTGTGTGTGTATTTGTGTGCGCGCAGGTGCACGTGCGTGCTTGCGTGTGTGTATGTGTGTGCTAATATATTTTGATAGACTGATTTCATTCTTTTCTTTCTAAATTTGTTGCCAGTTGTTTTTGTATTTCGTTTGCATTGTTTTTGTATACTTCAGTTAACGCTATGATTTATGTAATAATTGCGTTTGAATGAAATCAAAATTTAAAAAACAAATGTGTTTAGGTGTGTGTTTGGGCATGTTGGGGAGAAGTATGTGTTTGTGATAATGTGATGGAATGGGTAGGAACTACATAAAAAAAGAGGGTAGGGGTTTGTCCACCCATCTCCCTCCCACAGACCCAACACACCGTAAGTCCATGTACTAATCAGATCATTGGCTACACCCGTCCCCGCACACTCACGTCCGGGAAAAGTATATTTGGTATTGCTCTTCCGTGACTCTGCTCAAACATGTCATATGACGTTTCCAATCTGTTTGTAGAGGAAAGTGACGAAGGCATTTGTCAGAGGCCACGGCATACAGATATGACGGATAATCTTCAATGCGCTTAGTCTTTTTACGACATGTTGGTGTGTGAAGTTGACCATTGCGGTCTCCCGATTTGATTTTCCGTTAAAAGGAACACATTTGCGACCTATCTTGTTCACTATGTATTGGTTCCGGTTTAGAACGGAAAGTTGTGATTGGGATTCCAGTACGCTTAGTGATACAGTGATAATCAGATTTCGACATACCTTCACATTTCTTACTGGCTTGCATTGATTAACTCTTATCTCGGTGCTAACGGCTAAACTAGCAGGTAACAAATAAAGTTCGAAATTCGACATAGTTCTTTTCGGCCGTTCAGTTACTATACTACCACGGTTGATGAGTGGATCGAATGCCACAGTCGCAACCCAGTAACAACGTATCCCCATTACTAGTCACTACCATCATAACCAGGACCAGGACAGGCTTATTTCGGCATCTAAAGGCGTTTCGTGTTTACACAGTATTTCATGTAACGAGAGCTAGGATGTATGAAGCGAGCACAATTTTGCGTCATTTCATTCGTATCACCCCATCATGAACCATTATGGTGATTTTTTTTCTCATAAGAATTCTGCTCACAACGATTTTCGTGTATACACGGAGAGTACTGGGAGATTCATATATTTGAATCTGTCGGTGGATAAAAAATTATTAACGAATAAGATAGATGATAGCACAACTAATCAGCACATGGCACCCTGCTTGAAGTTGCAGATATGGGTCACTTGAAGCGAAAAAAATAATGTGATGGTAAAACACATATTTCTTGACAACTTGTAAAAGGGACAGACTAAATACATGTATGAAAAGATACACAAGCACGTGCGAAATCTTGGTTTTAGTTTTCTTTCTCGTTTTGTAACGTGCATTCTTTTTGCTCTGCTTTTCTCCGCAGAATGGAGTCCGCAATAATGGTTACCATGGACACAGAAGAGTCGCTGTTCCCGAACGAGACTTCGACAGAAGCCCCGACTCTCTCCAGTGATGGCCGAAGTTTCATCTTCAACGATCCGGTACAGCGCATTATCTTGGCCGTCATTTTCATCATTGTCAGCTTCATTGGGGTCACGGGCAACGGCCTGACCATGATAGCGGTCCTTCTCAGCCGAAAGCTCCGCACGATCACCAACGTCTTCGTGGTCAACCTCGCCTTCGCCGATTTACTCACGTGCTTCTCGCTGATTTGGAATGTGGTGGCGCTGCTGAGCTTCAGCGGCTGGCCGCTGCCGGACTGGGTCTGCGCAGGCGCAGCACTGGTGCTCTACACATGCGGGGGATGCAGTCTATACAGCTTAGCGACCATTGCTCTGAATCGATTCATTATCATCACCAGACCGCTCAAGTCATATCGGGCCATCTACACCAAGAGAAATATCGCCTTGATTTTAACCGTTTCGTGGCTCGTTCCGTTCACTGTTTCTCTCGTGCCACCATTGTGTGGGCTAGGCGAGCTCGGCTACACCATCAAATACAAGACGTGCTCGCACAAAACCACTCACCCGCTGTCAGACTATTACAGTATGCTACAAGCCGCTGTCATCTACCCCGTCCCACTCATTATCATCGTTGTATGCTACATCAAAATCTTCCTCCACACCCGACGTCACTTGAAGACGATGACGACGTCTGAGAACTCTGCAGAATCTTCGGTGACAAATAATCCCAACAGGCGATCGTCGCCGGACCATGCACCACGCAGTAACCATGGTAACAATCACCACAGCCACCATAGCCAAGGGCATGACAACGCAAACGCCTCCGTGAATAAATCCGTGCGAAAACGCTTAAATCGGCGCCAAGTGGAAATCACGCGAAATCTCTTCTACGTCGTCTGCGCTTTCGGGATGTGCGCGACGCCGTACTGCGTCTCACTGATGATACCGCCCAGTGACCCGGCCATTCCCTGGACTGCCGCCATCTTGCTGGTCAACAGCTGCATCAACCCGTTCATCTACGCCACGAAGCACCCGTACTTCAAGCAGGTCTTCGGCTTCATGCTGCGCTGTCAGTGCTCTTCCATCCCCGAGCAGGCCAGCATCATCAGGACCATCTCGTCCATGCACTCCTCCTTCCGATCCACCAGGAGAAAGAAGAGGAAGTCTGCGGCACAGAGTTACGTGTGACGCACACTCTTCAAATTAAACTTTAACGCACTGCATGTTTGTACTACACGCTTTAAGCAACGGTATGTCCGACCAAGGATGGTCCGACACTTGAGTTAATAACAGTTATAAGCATCGTCACACTAGCGCGGTGATGTGACTCTTAATGAGTTACGTGTGACACACACTCCTCAAAATTAACTTTAACGCATTGTTTGAACCACGCGCTTTATAGAGCAACGGTATGTCCGACAAAGGATGGTCCGATCGACACATGAGTTATTAACAGTTACAAGCATCGTCACACTAGCGCGGTGATGTGACTCTTAATGTTATCAATTTTTTACAGAAATATTGCGAGAGTGATACATATGTAAAGAGGCAATCTTTACTGTTTGACGACTCATCCATTTTGAACGCTGGAATATCGTTAGATTACAGATGAAACATTTATACGAAGAAGGTTCTGAGTAACCGGTGATCTAGTAGAAATCAAACTCATTAGTCTGTTAATGTGTTTCCAATGTATTTGTAGAGGTAAAACGTTGATACAGCTAATCAGCGATATGGTATACTGCCGAGTTTCTTACCAACCTGTCTTTGATGTTCAAATTCAATAGACCAGATAACTTGTCAACACTGCTATCGTTGATTTTAATATATGAGGGCGCACCATAGAATATTAGGTCTTCACACACATACATTTGAGGCTGATTTTACAAGCATGTATTATGTCATATTGCCAACTGATTATACAAAACTGTTTATTGCCATTGTAAATAAATATTGAAAAGAACATTATTTTCATCATGAACGTAACAAAGTTTCCATGATTTGTATATTTCAGAATATAATGTTTTTGATATAAATGAATATATTGTAGCCTATACATCTCCTTGTTTTATTGCATGTTTTGGTGTCTACATTCAGAAATGTCCCGTCTCCAGAAGTGCATGATTATATTACTTAAACTGCATCCCCCGCCCCCCCCCCCCCTACCCACCCACCCATTAACAAACAGAACTACACAACAAAACACAGAATAATTACACAAATGCTATTTAGAAAATAGTAACACTTTCGGTAACACCGTGTGGTTGCATACTATCAGGATATTTGACACACGTATCATGCTGATAGGGTGAAGGAAGGAAAGAAGGAATGAAAAGAGGATAAATAGCACTGACCCAAGCATGATCGTTTTTTACTTGTATAACACCTTCGAGTTACTTTGGATCCTTTCGGATCCCATGAACACCTGGTGCGCTCAATGACTTTTGGAAAGTGACAATTTTTCCTTTAATGTGTTCTTACCCAAGCACGACTAATTGCATTACAGTGATTTTCACACGGAAGTTAGCCAATAAGTTAAGAAACAATCCTGCCAAATTATTCTTCTCAAAACCTTTTCAATCAAAAGTTATGCTATTTTGCCTTGGGGGTGGGGACTTTTTTGTTGCGTTTATTTTGAGTACATGTATTATAATTATGGGAACGGGTAACCTTATTCTGACTTTGCAAACACCGTGGTTGTATCAATGTCCCAAAGCAAAAATATGTTCGCCCAATGTGGGGCTCGAACCCACGACCCTGGGATTAAAAGTCCCATGCTCTACCGAATGAGCTAACCGGGCTGATGTTTTATTTGCTAAAAAACTGTTCTGCTTTCTTTGAAATTCTCCCCAGGTCTGTCTGTCTGAATTCATTTAAAAAAAAAACATTTCATTTACATTTATACCAGCCTACACTTTTGTCAAAATCACATAAGCGTAATCTATGTTGCAAAATAGAATGCATTGGTTGTAAACTGTTTGGCTGATATGAGCTGGACAAAGAATCGTATTCACATGAAAATTTTTCATTCCGGCTGGTTCTGCTTGATTCCTGCTGATTTCGAATAAGTGTGACGGGGCTTAAGGCAGTAGCAAGACTTAACGACAATGATAGTGATTGTGGATTGATGGGGTAATATGTTTAATATAAAAAAAAAAATACAAGACAAACCAAAAGCAACACTTCATTTACATTCATACCAGCCTACACTTTTGTCAAAATCACATAAGCGTAATCCATGCTCAAAACTTTCAAGGTGCATTCGAGCAGGGATGTGTTAGGAAGGAGAAACAACTCGATCATAATATATTCAAACATCTGTATGGATACTAAGGCGTGCTAATGAATGTCAAAAGCATTCCACAATCACTACAATGCTTTGATGTCCCATGCGCGGCACCAACATTTAGCTGCTGTCAACTTGGAAAGCAATATCTTTAATTCACTGTTTTGTCTCTGGAAGCTATGTTTCTTATTACATTTTTGTGCAATTTTCAAGAAAGTTACGGGCAACACCAGTACTCGGTTTTCTTCTAAATAATTGTTGAATGATGCACAAACTGAGATATAAGATAATATTCTTACTTACACAATTAACAAATTCCTACACTTTCCGCAGATTTCCGCAAATGTGGGATTCAATCATAATCAAAATTATATCTTAAGCTGTTTATTTTCATTAACAGAGTTTCCGTGCATTTGCGTACAACTGAGATATTTTAGTAGAAAAACCTTGTTTATTTTTGTTCGCTGATATCTCTACCTAGGCACTACTTAATTAGAAATACAGCTAATTGTGTAAAACACCTGAATGTCTTGAATTGTTATGAGGCGGCGGACTTCATAGATCAAAGGAAGTCTATCCGAGCGCAGTCCATCCATGATAGGTCCATGTCTAAATCAATACGAAATTCCCTCCCGAATGTGGCTCAAATTTTGAAAATTTTTCATTCCGGCTGGTTCTGCTTGATTCCTGCTGATTCCGAATAAGTGTGACGGGGGCTTAAGGCAGTAGTAAGACTTAACGACAATGATAGTGATGGTGGATTGATGGGGTAATATGTTTAATATCAATACATTTTCATTAAGTCAAAAGGGCGTTGGACATACACACATCGATATATCGAGAGTGAGAGAGAGAGAGAGAGAGAGAGAGAGAGAGAGAGAGAGAGAGAGGGAGGGAGGGAGAGAGAGAGGGAGAGAGAAAGGGGGGGGTGACAGAAAGAAAGTAAGATGGTAAGTCAATACGTTTTTTCATTTGCACAGTAATATTAAAGCAACCTAACCCATATTCTAGGTTCTACAACATGTTATCCATTACAGAATGTGCGAATTGGATTTCGTCTTTCCCGACCTGTCCCTAACGCTTAACTCAATCCTATCGTAATGCTGACCCTAAATTTAATCAGATAGTCCATTCTAAATTTGTTTTGATTTTAATAAAAGCAAAAACACGAAAGAAACATATTCGTGATATCTTGACGAAAATCCGTCGAAGGATAAGAGCGCTATTATTCAAAAATGTTGATTTGTGACGTCATGTGCGATAAGCTTTCCCATATTATTGTGTGCTGTATGTTTCCATAAATTGCTCTTTTTCTGTTTTTAGTGAAGAATTTCGTTCATAGAGTTATGTGTGTGAAATGCACAAGTAAAATGATGCATATGCTTTTGAGAAAATCGGCAATTTCAAAAATGATAGTATAAAACATACTGGAGAGCATCTCGCACGTGATGTCACATAATCAAACTTTAAACAATCGTAACTTTCTTTTCTTTTGACGGGTTTTCATCAAATCTTTACTTATATGTTTATGCTTTTATCAAAACCAACTTCAGGTTCAGGGTGAACTATCCCTTTAATTTGAGTAATCTAATTCACCCAAAACACGATTTCGAGATCACTTTCAAATCATCCTCCTCCTCATCATTACCTTCATGTTCAGGTCCTATACCGCCATTATGCCTAGAGCGCAAATCACCGCCTAAAGGCCCGGTCACACCGCCAGAACTTCGCTGAGCGGTTGTAAGCGTTTGTCGAGCGTATACGAGATTGCTGTAACGGTGTCGGGCGTTGAAGCAGCAATCCACTGCGGTGATGAACTTTGCTCCGGCGTTGGTATGGAGGTGTCGGATTGTCACTGCTCGCGTCACCGCTTAACCAACGCTAAACCACCGCCGACTTCAACGGTGCACCGCAAAAGCCACGCCCGTGCTTGCGACTTTTTTTTTCCATGTTGTGCGCGGTGACTAGCGTTGTTGAAATTCGGCCACCTCTCCCTACCGTTCAAGGAACGCTCCAACATAGTTCGGGCGGTGTGACCGGGCCTTTGTAGTTTGTAGGAAGAAGCTCAACGTGAGAACACAGGTGGGGGCAAACAGAAAAGGATCAGCTTGGGTTGCGGTGTGAACGCCTTTTGAAGGGGCCCTGAGAGTGTGATCCATTTAGTCATCAATCATGTCAATCAGTCATGTTCAATAAGTCATCATGGTGGTTGGTATGGGGATTGGGGGCATTGTATTGTTTGTCAGAGCTTTGGCCCTAGTTTTCACCTTCCATGAACACCATCATATAAACAGCAATATCATAAATAAGCCGCAAATACAATTAAATGCTAAAGGCACGTAGCAAATTTAAAGCAAACTATCATTTAAACAATAATTCAATGCTGAAGACAAAAAGGAAATTGCGATGCGTACTAAAATCATAGTAAATAAAAAAATGATCAAAGGAGACAGACATAAACAATACCCTGTATCCTGAACTAGTTTAATTGACAAAAAAAAAAGAAATGTCTAACCAGATGAAATTGAAAGTACATGTATTAAAACAAATATAGTAAACGATAAATGTAAAGAAAACAAACCAAATCTTATAGTCTCACGAAGACACTAAAATATACGTATTTGTATTGATAGAATGTATGAACTATGAACTAAATCAAACGGAATATTCTACCTCTCATTCAGCATTATAATTCTGCAATAAAAGCAAAAATGCTCGCCCAATGTGGGGCTCGAACCCACGACCCTGGGATTAAGAGTCCCATGCTCTACCGACTGAGCTAACCGGGCTGACGAATAATTATTTCAAAGATTAACTTTGCCCGAGGTATGTCCGACTGAAATACCCCCACCAAAACCAAAACTCTCTTTAAAGGGTTACTAAATCAGAAAAATAAGTTCCAACAAATCTACGTAAAGTTGTTCTTTATAAACGAATTTCACATTCGTTTGCCACAATAAAGTCTCATTTTGACAAAAATGTGAAAAAAAACGCACACCTCCAGTGACGCCAGAAAAGTCAAAATGCCTTCAATGCAAACGGCGTGAATAAAATAGTTAATTCACGCCGTTCAAACAATAAATTATCAGTGGGAACCCCAAAGCTTGTCCGAGGTTTGTCCGAGTAGCAACAACTAATAGATTCAAAGTGCACTCTATATTATCAATGACAAGACACAGGGGAAGGCAATAACGCGTTACTACGCAGTTAGGGAGGAAAGTTGTGAATACATTACGAAAATAGTCTATAGTTGTCTTCCGTACACGCGTTCATGGCATTTTAGGGCATTTGGGCAAGTTCACGACAGATGGACATCCCTCTCATTTTTCAAACGGATCTACTTCAAAACCTTTTTTTTTTCAAAGTTCACTGCATCAGGAAATCTGCAGGAACTATAAGGCTACCATTCACCACCTTTCTTTCTTTCTTTCTGTGACGTTTCTGTTAATGAGTATCTGAACAGCACCTAAAATGCTTTATGTGGCCAGCATATAACCAAAATTCAATAAAATGGGAAAATCTCAGTTATTACCAATTCCTTTGCCCTTTTTAGTTGGATGTTATTAATATTGATAAGTCTGGGATTTGAGATCTTACAAACTGATAACTAACCATGACTGTCTATGTAAATAGAACGACAAAAGTAAGTGTAACGTCAGTTACGTAACATTAGTTACCAATATGGTCATTAAAAAAACTATTATAGCCCACAAAATACAGTAACAAATCATTTAATATTTTGACATATCTTAACCTAGTAACAAAGGTATATTTACACATTGCACTTATCACTCTATCTAATCAGGGACATGAGGCATATCAATTTTACTGAACACCCTAAAATTGCATGTCCTTTTCGTGTAACGTCAGTTGCTGACACATTTCTGCTCACTCTAGAGTAACAAATGCAGTTGCATTGAAAATCTTAATATCGGTTTATACACCAAGGTTAACTTTATTGACTGTATCAATAACAAACTCCAGTTATTTGTAGCAAGAGAGATACATTGAAAGGTGTGTAAAATGCCGTGTAACGTCAGTTACCGTGAAAATGCCCATTTAGACTTTTCTGACGTCACTGGAGGTGTGCTTTTTTTAAAGTTTTCGTCAAAATGAGACTTTATTGCGGCAAACAAATGTGAAATTCGTGTTCAGTGGATAATTTTACATAGATTAGTGGGAACTTATTTTTCTAATTTAGTTACCCTTAAAATGCAAATGCAGCTTACTGTCCTGTTAATCGAGATATAGTTTCTGTAACCATGGTAACTGGTAAATGCGGATTCTAAGTGAATGTTTTGTTTGATATGAGCTGGAAATACAAGAAAAAAAAACAAAGAGAAAACAAAGAAAACGTGCACCTACTAACACAATATTACGGGAAGCCTTGTAAAAAAATAAACCGCATGGTAACTCACGTAAAAGAAATGAAAGAATGTGACGATGACGTACTGGCTAGAAGAATTTAGATAAACATAAAAAATGGGCACGTCATGGCGGCCAAACCATTCGTAAGTGATAGCAGGGAGGTGTAAGAAAGGAGAAGAAACTTGAGCATAATTCAAACATCTATTTGGGTACTAAAGCGTGAGGATGAATTTAGTATTCCACAACCATGACAATGCTTTGATGTCTAATGCTCAGCACCGACATAAAGCGGATTTGAACTTGGTAAAAAATATTTTTGATTCCCCATTTTGTTTCTAGACGATTTGTTTTTATCAATTTTGTTTGCAAATATCAAGGAAGTTAAAGGCAATACTATTGATAAGCCTATACTCTGGTTTTTCAAAAAAAGATATAAGGAATAATTCAAATATAGGATATACAAGATATATTTTAGTTACAAATTTGGCTAGTTTCTTAACTTTGCGACATCTTGCGAATTTGTGGGATTCAATCATTGTCAAAAATATGTTAAGCTTTAAACCATTTTAATAGTGTTTGCGTGCGCGTGCGCGCAGCTGAGATAGTATACTTGTTTATTTGTGTTTGCTGGTATCTGTCAGGCTCACGGAAGTGTTGATGCCATTAACAGAACGGGACAAGCGAGATGAGACTAAAGATTTCTTTTGTTCTCTCTGAGAAGCCGTTGCCACACAATCATGTTCGTTATTTATATATAAATATATATACCCAAAAAGCACTAATTCAGAAAACATTCTTTTCGACAGTGTCGAGAATAGGATCCAAAAAAGATGGTTATTCCATACCCTTCCATACGACATCCTTGGTGAAAGGGTTCCAATTTCGTTTTATTTCAGGATCACGTAAATACCTCTAACTCCCACAGGTAGGATCTAAAATTCTGCTTTCAAGTCCGTGGCAACAGTAACATGATCAAGACAAATAACTCTATTAGTTTGTCATTTTTGCATGTTAATAATTGCAGCATGATAGTTAAGTTTGGAAATGTGAAAGTGAGAAATTCTTGGGAAAGAGAACCGGTGAAAAGGGGAGTTAGAGAAGTGAAAAATACAGAATAGATGATACACTAAAACTTTCCCTTTATTGCTCGTCACTGGACCCAGGATTTACCAGAAGCAAATCCAATATGTGCTGCCATCTATGGTGAATGTTATGCCAACGTGAACGCTCAATCAAAATGAATGGGAAAAACTGACAAAAGAAATGACGAAAAATATGATTCAAATTGTTTATTTTAGTAAATATTTTCCTGAAGGTCATATGTTTGGTACTTTCTAAAGGGAGAGAACGCAAAAAATTACCACGATAAGTGCACGTCGTAGGCATATTCGATGATGTCTTATAAACAATAACAGTAAAAAAAAAATTCTCTGGCTCCCTGCTACACCCACAAATGTAATAACACTTTACCCACAAATGTAATAATTTTACCCACAAATGTAAAAATTTAACACTTTACCCACAAATGTAATAATTTTGAATCTCCCACAAATGTACTGATGACTTTACCCACAAATGAAATAATTTTTAGGAAATATTTTGTCGAGTTTCTTCAAAACTCAAACCCTATACTAAAGCATTGGTTTAGCTCACAATCTTTATTCCAGACCCAATTATAGGCCCCACCATCTCATTCCTATGGAATAACATGACATGCAGGTATATGTAATAACGCGCTACTACGCAGTTAGGGGGGAAAGTTGTGAATACATTATGAAAATGGAGTATCGTTCCGTACAATCTAAGTTTAACAGCGGAGTCTTTTATGGCATGTTGTATGCATTTGACTCGGTACTGACTTTTCTGACGTCACTTGGAGGTGTGCGGTTTTTTTTAATGTAGTCAAAATTAGGCTTTATTGCGACAAACAAATGTGAAATTCATTTTTAGTAGATAAATTTACATAGATAAGTGGGAACTTATTTTTCTGTGCTATGAATAAATTATCTGATACGCACAAATGTTCAGATCCAAATACACCGTTCTCGTAATGTATTCACAACTTCCCCCTAACTGCGTAGTAACGCGTTATTACATTCCTATGTATATGGTCATTTAGATTCAATGGATGGAATGCGCTTTGAATCTATTAGTTGTTGCTACTCGGACAAGCTTTGAGGTTACCATTAGTAACGTTTTGTTTGAACGGCGTGAATAAAATTTGCATTGCATACGAAAATGGTCTATTTGTCTACAAGTGAAAATCTCATTAAATATTCCAAGGATTATGACAAGAAAAGTAAACCATGAAATGTCACAAGACCTGCTTGTAAAAAAAATGACATCCCTTGATTCTATGATGTTTCAATGTCAGCTTGATGATGCTCGTCGCGACAATCTATCACAAAAGATCGTCGGTAATCGTCCCAACGAACCGAACTTCTACTCATTAATTCCCCCTTCTCTCCTCATTAACTCCATGACTATTGTTCTGGAATGGATGGTTTCGAAATATCTTCCAGATCAATTAACTAGTAGATCTTTTGTTGTTCAGTGAGGCGTCGCGTTTATTGTGTAATCGTCGCGCATCGTCCGGACGAGTGCCCATTTAACTAAAACCGCCGTTTGGTGATGATACTAACTCATTAATGTCTACAGAAGCTCTTTGGGGCTTTAGAGGTATGCGCAGACTTCAAAAGAAATTAGGAGACCCCGATAATGCATAGACGAAATATATTCGGGTAAAAATATCGCTATGTTAGTCAACCGGTCTGTTGGGCGTTCTGGGATTGTATTTCTGGACCGGCTCCATTTAAGACGAGGTGGGTTTGGGAAGGGTATTCGAAATGGATAGTCAGCCCGGTTAGCTCAGTCGGTAGAGCATGGGACTCTTAATCCCAGGGTCGTGGGTTCGAGCCCCACATTGGGCGCATATGTTTTAAATGTTCCCCATGTGATCTCAGGGTCAAGACTTTTGTTTGAATTTCACAAGAAAAAATATTTTCCCTTTTCATCCTCTATTTAAAAGAACTTCATGTACACATGTATTAAATAAATTAATGGATGATAGATAACAACACGTGCTCATTTGCCATTCCTTAGCGTTATAATATTTTCTGTTCAGATTAAGTCTAAATTGTTGAGTTGTCAGCGATAACAGAATGACGCAAGGTGTAACTCTTAGTAAGAACAACAAATTCGACTTCCCTAAAAAGTAAGAATATATATAGTACACCTGTAATTGGTTTATATATACAAGATACAAGATACAAGATACAAGATATTTTATTCAGTCCAAAATCATGGAAATTTGCTTTCCACCAGCACAATAACACAACAATATATAGCGATACTTGAGACACATATAAACGATAAACAATAAACAATGAACAATGAGTTAGAAAAACATATCTAAAAATGGTTGTAATTTGTCTGTATAGATGTAAATTATGTATTGTATATGACATAATAAGTAAAGACTGAAAAATCATTAACTGCGGAAATTGGGTTCATATTTTTAATTTCCTTCTCGTTCTATTCCTGGTGTAATAAGATATATTATATTTACTTTGTTTATTCGCCAATTTTGATATATTGTCATATAAGAAAGAAACAAATCAAAATAATTGAATTCAGTGCAAAATGATAGAGATTTGCTTTTGACCAGCTCAAATTTCGGGCACATATAAAAAAGAAAAAAGAGTTGTGAAAAACATATGTAAACATGACCGGAATTCACCTATATGGTTAAAGGTGACATAAGTTAGCTGCATTGTTATTTACTTTGTATATTCGTCAATTTTAGGACATTGTCATATGAGATACAGATACAGATTAAGGTATTTAATTCAATGCAAAATGATTTGCTTTTCACCAACCCCAAAACATTACGAAATATTCACATATTTCAAAATTTCAAAAATTTTCATAAATTTCAAAATTTCAACAATTTTACATTGTCATATAAGATAGATACAGAATACATTATTACAATATTACATTATTATACTATCGTTTGACAATTTGGTTGAACTTATGAATGGAGTTGGGAACAAAGGATTGACGGAAGCGTGTTCGATTTGTACGTGGGGCTCGCAGCCTGATACCAGAACGATTGAATGTGTAGTATTGATTGAGTGGGTGACTTTGATCTCTCATTATGTTATCCGTTTTTGATAATAGTCTCTGTTCGAACAAGTTAGTAACAGAGAGCAGATCGTTTCCTATTATGCGCTGTGCCGCCCGTCTCACTCGGTCTAAGCGATTCCGATTTTGTTGCGTCGCGTTGCCATAGTAGCACACTAAGTTATACGATAGTATGCTCTGGATTAGGGCCTGGTAGAACAAAGTCAGGATTGTCTTGTCTACATGAAGATTTTTCATCATCCTCAGAAAGTACAATCTCTGATTCCCCTTTTTGCTTAGGCCATGTGTATTTTCTTTCCAGTCAAGAGTGTTGCTAATTGTACTGCCCAGGTACTTGAACTCGTTCACTCGTTCAACCTCCTTGTCGTGCAAAATAAGCGGTTCGTGTTGTACAGATTTCTTTCGAAAATCGAAGATAAATTCTTTTGTTTTCGATGCATTTAGATGAAGGTAATGTGCATCGCACCACTCCGTGAAGGCCGTAACAGTTGACACATATTCATGTATTTTTCCCTCTGTGAGAAAACCAGTTACTACCATGTCATCCGCATATTTAATGATAGTACACGTTTCACTGTCACTTCCAACTTCGCTAGTATACAGGGGGAATAGAGCGGGAGATAGTACACACCCCTGAGGAGCTCCTATGCTAATTACTTTGGTTTCAGATTTAAAGTCGCCAAATCTTACTGTTTGTGGTCTTTCTAACAGGAAGTTATGAATCCATAGCACAGCTAGAGGGTGAACATCCATTTCTATGAGTTTATTGGCAAGTACGTGTGGCGTGATGGTATTAAATGCACTAGAAAAATCGACAAAGAGTGCTCTGACGAAGTTCCCACTGACATCCAAGTGTTGAAACACCCCGTGAAGAAAACATAACACTGTGTCATCAACCCCTCTGTTCTTACGGTATGCAAACTGTAGTGGATCAAGATGGTTACCGATCTGACTCATGAGTCTTTTCAACACTAATCTTTCTAGGCACTTCATAGCACTGCATGTCAACGAAACTGGTCTAAAATCTTTATACTCGGTGCACCTGTTACTTTTTGGTACAGGTATTATTGTCGATGTCTTCCACAAAGTTGGGACGATGCCCTGATCTAACGAATTTTGGAAAAGTTGTGAGTACACTGTACTTTCATTTTTTTAACGGTATATGGACGGGCCATCTAAATATATAGTCTGTATCTTGCCGACCCTCGCACTAGCAACATGAAATTGAACATCGCCATCCTAGCGACGCGATCAATGCAACAGTGCGATGACTGGCAAGGTTTGTGGTACGATATGAAAATATTAACAACTGGCGGAGCGTATGGGTGACTTTAACTTAACTTTGCATTTGAATAGAGAAGTTAAGTCTGAGAGAAGAACTACTAAGCGATATATGTGTTCAAGCTGTATTCCTATGTCACTTACTGTTGATTGCCATGTGCTACAAACTGGACTTATGTGGTGTACTTGGGGTCCATGCATTATTTCACATACCCTATCCACTGTACCTATTCTCATTACCGGCTTTCTGAGCAGCTCTATTCAGAGTTACTCGGAGAGAATTCCCCAACAGTTCCCTTAAGGATTAACATAGTGTGTACCGTGAAACTCATAACTTCTCACCATGCAATAACCTTTCTTCAATGAATATATTATGATTGTTTGACATAACCAAATTTTATCAGCAACAGGAATACACTGCCTTCAACATCGTTGAACCCATTGTGTGTCAGACTAAATGATGCCAATGCCAAAAATGTCTTTTAATAACTTGTGCAGAAACGCACCAATGGTTCATATAACATTAAATGTGGAATCAATGCCATCTATACTCGTTAACCGGTTTACAAAACACTGAAGACCGCTTCAGAAGCGTAGATCTGAACCAGTTCCGCAGAGCATTGCATGTGGGCAAACCTGTCAACTGAACTGATCTGAATAATACACTATTTTCAGTATGAAAACAAATGAAAAAGGCATGAATAACAAATCAATCATTGCTCATGGTAACTCCAGCTTTGTTCCAACCACCACAAACATGACAAATATGATATTTAATGGAAGGGTGTGCTATTTCATGTGGCAGAACATGAACAGCTAAGAAGCCTAGCCGAAGTCTGCTCAGTAAGTATAATTGTTCAAACAATGTGGTAGTGAGACAACTTCGTCATCTCTTATATACATGACATACCTTCCTCGTTTACCCATCTTAACACTCGATACATATACACGGTCTTGCTGTGTCGTCAGGAATCACAGATCACACTGTATTCAAGTCGCCATTAGCCCACGCAACTGTGATCCAGAAACATTGCTCTGTCGGGGAACATATAGTATGAAGTATTGATAGTTTTGAATAGTTTCCTTGGTAATGATCTGGAGAAGAACACTTATCCTGCTCATTCTGCCAGTTCCATTCATTCAAGCAAAACCATTATCAACAGAAAATGAACACATGTCATATATAGTTAAAGGGAGGATGCCAAAAAGAACTCTCCTTCTGTAAGATAAACACTGACCTAGGTAAAAAGTAAGGGACTTTATTGGAAAAAAAAATACGTATTCGAGAACGTATCGGGGCAAAACAGGGAGATTCCAACTTCATCATGTTTTATATGAACAAATTACAACTTTTCTCGAAATGCACCTGACTATCTGATAAAAGATATGCCATAACAATTACAGGAAACAAGCGGGAACCCACATTGGTCGTAACACCAGTCCAGGATACGAGCGCTAGTGTAGGTTCAAGGCTATGGAGTATACTTCAAAAGTATCGATTGGTGCGATACGATGGTTATCAACACAGACGCATCAAAGAGGTGTATTGAAGATTTCGGAAAGATCGAAGAATATCGGGGGCTCACCATTTTCTTTAATTTATTTTCCTTGAACTCGAAATATTTTATTGATTATTTGACAATTGAAATTCAACGGTCCTATGAGTCTTACAAGTGTATTTATGCTAATTACATTCACAGGAGATGGCATAGAAAATACTAGCCTTTTCACAAGGCATTGTGGGTGTGGGCTGTCCCTCGGGTCTTTTAGCCTCTGAGCAGTATTCCTTGCGCCTAAAATGAGACTAATTATAATGCCTGCACTCCTGGCGCTCCGAAAGATTTTTGCCCGCTGCAGCGGGCAAAATCATATTAAGCCCTGAGGCCGTGATCAAAGGCTAAGAAAATATATGATGATACATTGCCCTACTTTGACAAAATGAAGCAAGTGACAGATCGCACACAAGCCTGGTTGTTTATATATTACAGTGTACCCAGCACTTCCCATGTACAAGCACAATATAATGAGAAAATGGAGATCAATCTTGCTGTGAGATATTTTCTCTTTCACGATGCATTGGTGCCATAAAAATGGCAGGCACGTTTTTCTCGTGTAACACTGCGACTGCGGAAACAGGCGCAATTTTATTAAGAAGGAAACGTACGTTTTTGTATCCGAAGCGAAACATTATACTGTCCCAGATGCCTTACGTTGGGGGTGGGGGTGGTGTGGGACGGGGGTAGGGGGGGGGGGGGGTAAGTGGTAACGCGAGACAAGACATTTTGACAGTTTTGCAACTTTGTATACAAGGGAAATTTTGTTGGAATCAACCGGAACAGTGACACGGAACTCGTGAAACCGTCTCATCGCATGCTGTTGTTGTGCTTGTAATGTTTGTTCCGAAAGTATAGCATCGTTTTTGAAGCAGAACGTTTTAATCGAGCGGTACGTGCACCTTTACAATGAGGATATATAAGCAGAAGGAAGTTATGAGTATCATTGATTTGATCAGGTGCTCGTAATGCAGGTCAAGTGCTTTATTCCTATCCTGTATTTTGACAGGTTGTGACAATTGACTTCGTCATTAGATCAAAGCTGTATACGGTATGTATGATAAGAGTGAGTAATGATTTGATCGATCGTTTGATTGTTTGCATGGCTAATGAGCGATTCAATCATTGATTCATATGTTTAGACCTAGTTTAGACCTAGACCTAAAAGGTTATTTATTGACATTTTCATAATTTTTTGGATAATTTGATTATCATTTGACTGAGAGTTTGCCGGACCGGGTAACAACTCAGGGCAGTAAACTAATAGCTTCTTTCGACAATTCTGAAATGTTCTGAACATCCGTGAGGACAGACTATTGTAAATGCGCAAAACAAAGTTAAACAGAGCAAGCACGAACTACAACGAATTGAAACATTTTTGTTCTCTATGATGTTGTAGTATATTCCTCTGCAGAAAACAAAAATTAACAAGTTTTCAAATAAAATATCTCAGATGCACACAAACACTGTTAATGATGATTAATACTCGATACTTCAATAACTTTTGACACTTTCGAGAAATGATAAAGAATATGTTAGAAATCGAATCAAACTGAATTTGAAACATCGTCAAGTCAAAGCATGTCAACATTTCGAAGCAGGTGTCGTGACATTTCATTAATTATCATTCTTGTATTATTCAATGTTGAATATTTAATGAGATTTTCGCTTTTTGACACATTTAGACCTAAAAATGTGTGTATCAGATAATCAATTCAGAACATAACAATAGCCATTATGTATCACACACATGCTAATCCACGAGCAACTGCCATCACAGTGTCATCATTAATGCATGATGCCTATCATGAGATGTGATCGTTAGATTTCATTTAATGTTAACGGTTTTATATTTTTGGTCACTGACACAGTTTCCTTAACAAGAAGTAGCTATGTTCTATTATGAATGATTTAGAACACAACAATGCCTGTTGTGCACCACGCATGTCAACCCACAAGGTTGTAATGAAGTTGCTAGTTGATTCACACGTGTGATGCACAATGGACATTGTTGTGCTTTGAAACGAGTATCTGATACACACACAGTTTTAGGTCTAAATTTTTCTCAAATTGAAAATCTTATTGAATATTTAAAGGACAATGAACAATAAAATGTCATGAAATCTGCTTTAAAAGAAATTACATCCTTTGAATTTTGTATGTGCATATTCCAGCTTGATTTGAGTTGTAACTTTTTTAAAACCATTTTTCAAAAAGTGTCAACAGTGTTCTTTAAGGGGAAAGTCCAATCTGAAGTGAATTTGGTTAAAATTGTAACAGAAAATGAAAAGAAATGGAATGAACATATCAGTGAAGGTTGAATACGAAATTCCGTCAAAGGATAAGAGCTTTTTTAATTTTTAAGATTGTGACTTCACGTGCGAGTTGCTATCCCATATGTCGTGTTCTGTATCATTCCTTAAATCTCCTCTTTTCTGGTTTTTTTTTCATGAAGGAATTTAATCTGTTCGATAGCGTTCGTAGTGACGTGTGGTTAAAACGTGTGTCTAATAAAATACACAGGTAAATGTTGTATATCCTTTTGAGAAAATGTAAATTCTCAAAAATACTAATGAATAACTTATAGGAGAGTATCTCGCAAATGACGTCAAGGTATAAATAATACGATAATTCATAATTCTGTATTCCTATGACATGGTTTGTCAACTCTTTACTAATTTGTTAATAACATGTTTGTGCTTTTATCACAACCAACTTAACTTCAGGGTGAACTTTTTCTTGCCAACATCCGGTACAATTCCCGTTTTGTTTTCTCTGCCAATTGATGACAAACCTGATGGGTCAGTGACATCCCGTACCCTACCCGGATATCGAAGTTTTGTCACAGTTATATTTTACTGACAATTAACCCATATGTCACATTATTTTCAGAATTACAGGTCCATTTCACAATGACTGACATCGTCGAGGATTTCACATGGACCACCGAGCCGGTGGCAGACTCGGGCGATGGTCGGACCTTCATCTTCAACGATCCCGTCCAGCGAATCATTCTCGCCATCATCTTCGTCATCATCTTCGTCATCGGTCTCATCGGCAACGGGCTGACCATCCTGGCCGTTCTGCTCAGCAGGAAACTCCGGACGATCACGAACGTCTTCGTGGTCAACCTCGCTGTTGCGGATATCTTCACGTGTAGTATTCTGCCGTGGAGCGCAGTGGCGCTGGTGAGCTTTGACGGCTGGCCGCTGCCAGAGTGGATCTGCGCTGGTGCTGGCGTCGTCTTGTACACCTGCGGAGGATGCAGCCTGTACAGTCTAGCCACAATTGCGCTTAATCGCTTCTTCATCATCACACGACCACGGGCGCGATACTGCGCTTTGTACACCAAGAGAAACATCGCGATCATCCTCACAATCTGCTGGTCGATTCCGTTGGCGGTGTCGCTTATTCCACCGCTGTGCGGTCTGGGAGAGCTCGGGTATGCCGTCAAGTACAAGACGTGCTCGCATAAGACGAGCCACCCGCTGTCTGATTACTACAGTATGCTGCAGGCCGCGGTGCTCTATCCAATTCCGCTCGTTATCATTTTCACCTGCTACATCAAAATATATCTCCACACACGACGTCACATGAAGACGATGATGACGGCGACAACGTCCGAATCGCTACATCCACGAGACACGAGCAAGAAAGGAAGCCAGGCGCATGGTCAGGGCAGCAAAAGGAAATCCACGGAGACCAACCTGAGCCGGCGCCAGGTGGAAATCACCAAAAATCTCTTCTACGTCGTCTGCGCGTTTGGGCTGTGCGCGAGCCCGTATTGTGTGTCGCTCATGATACCACCTAGCGACCCCCTCATTCCTTGGGCCGCCGCCATCTTGCTCTTTAATAGCTGCATCAACCCGTTCATCTACGCCACCAAGCACCCGTACTTCAAGCAAGTCTTCGGCTTCATGCTGCGATGTCAGTGCTCTTCTATCCCCGAGCAGGCCAGCATCATCAGGACCATCTCGTCCATGCGGTCATCTCGACGGTCAAAGGGGGACAAGAGAATGTCAGCTGCAGCGCAGCAAAGTGAGAGTCGTCACGATCGGTACTCATCGAGCCATACGACTGAAACATCCATCTGAGTTACGAATTATTATTATGAATTATTACGAATAATGCGGATCAGTACGTACTTTTTAAGTGCGTATGACTATCGCTAACCTTTTGCTCCAGTCCGGTGTGAAATGTCGGCAAAATGACACCCCCACCCCTACTCCCCTTCCATTTGCCTAACCCTTCATATTGAACTATGTTGTATGAAATATCGTGTCCGTCACTCCAACCGTGTTCCAACCAAGCAAAAAGTCAGCTCAGCCAAGCTCCTTAAAGTGACTGGGTGGCAAGCAGATGTGCAACTGGACGGTGTAAACATGGACATATCGGTTGGGAAGGTCCGTGGGCAGACCATGGATCCTACTAGATTCCGCTTACTAGGATTGGATTCCGCTTAAAGTCAGTTTCCAGTTCGAATATTATGTCGGCAGTTCTTATACAGTTCCTTCTTCAATTTGCTATGGCATTGACACAATTTTAGTTTTTTGACCTGCAAAAGGGCTACCCTTACTTTAATAATTTGATTGCAAGTTTATCAAGTATATACATATTACGTATCAATGTAGTTTCATGTATACAATCTATCTATCAAAAATGATCATATTTATGTATAAATGTGATATATGTATAAGCCTACAAATGATGGGTATAAAATATAATTTTATGTATGAATCTGATTTTATAAGTACAAATTATGGTTGAAAAAACAGGTAATTTGCTTTTCTCCACCCATGCCTGAAAATATAAGCCGACAAGGAATGGAGGTACGGAGATAGTGCACATAGAACCCAGTGACCAGGGTCAATGTTTACTTGTTGCACGCCTCCGACTGTACTGTAAGCAAAATGCTATTATAGGCTTTATGTTAGAATCAAGACACTAGTATTGCTACATGGAGAATAATGATGATGTGTGCTATCCATGAGATGTAGTATCAGAGTAACAGTCCGCTTCAAGGACACTTTTGAAAAATAATTTTTAAAACGTTGCACCTCGACTCAAGCTGAAATTTACACGTCAGCAGAAAGGCAAAAGATGTCATTTTTTAGAAGCTGTTTCTGTGACATTTCATCTATCAATTTACTTGTAATAATCTTTGAAGTATTTAATGAGATCTTAGAATTTTCGAATATGGCCGTAAAAAAGGTGTATATTTATCCAGAATACAACAATAACTATTGTGCATCAAACCTCTTAATCCATTAGCAAATGTCACCATAGCGTCATTTCTGACTTATGACGCCTGAACTGCCAAAATGAATCTTCTGGATTCACAGTTGTCGTGCACAATGGCCTTGTGGCGTTCTGAATTGATAAACTGATATACACACACTTCCAGGTCCAAATTTATCCAAAACTAAAAAATGTCATTAAATATTCAAAAATGTGTTACAAAAATAGCGATTGATGAAATGTAACGAGTCCTACTTTTTATTTTGTTGACATCCTTTGACTTCATGATATGTTAATATGAACTTCATTTAAGTTGTAACTGGTTTTTTTTCTTCAAAAGTGTCAAACGTTTTGTGTAACATCTAATATAGCAATAACTCAGCCGATAGCTGGCGTGTGTCATACTTGTAAGCGTGCTTGTAACTGGAACCTTTGGAGGAAATGAGAATCGCGCGTTGAGTCGTATTGTCATAGAAGTGTGTGTGTGTGTGTGTGTGTGTGTGTGTGTGTGTGTGTGTGTGTGTGTGTGCGTGTGTGTGTGTGTGTGTGTGTGTGCGTGTGTGTGTATGTGTGTGTCAATACTAGTGTCTTGTGTGTGTGTGTGTGTGTGTATGTGTGCGTATGTGTGTGTGTGTGTATGTGTGTGAAAGATAGAAGAAAGGAATGAAAGATAGAAAAACAGAAGGAATGATTAAAAGGAATGAAAGATAGAAACACAGAAAGAAATATTAAAAGGAATGAAAGATACGAAAACAGAAGGAAAGATTAAAAGGAATGAAAGATAGGAAAACAGAAGGAAAGATTAAAAGGAATGAAAGTTAGGAAAACAGAAGGCTAATCTTTTTTTTTTACTGTGTGTGTACGTCAACACATTCGAAAAAATTGTATGAACTTGATTTTTTTTATGGAATATACGACACAGTATATCAACGAACTTTGAATCAGAATTGACTTTGAAAGTTGTTTTTTTTTTTATCTCTACGGCACGAATGATATTTTGCCAAAGCCAATATATACAGTCAAAAAAATTCTCCTCCAGATATGAAGAATATAATTTTGTCAGAAAAAAATCAAGTACATGTAACTTACGGTATTTACGGTAGCCGTAGTCTCTACATAATTGATATAGACTGTGTAGCAGCACTAAATTGCATATTGTATGATTATTTTGGATCGTAGATGGCGTCGTACGTTATTTATATATTGTTTGTATATCACCATGGTTGCTGGAATCTACTTTCGCACCCGGTTGTTCTAGGATCCTAATTTGCATAAAGGCGGGCAATTATCGTACGCTAATTGGACGCTGCTGAAGCCGGCGAATCCCGACTGCAGCCCGTTGAATCCTATTTAAGGAAAATGTTGATTGAAAATCTAGCTCTTCTCATTTTCACCACCTTCCGTTGACGACCGACACCTTTACGCGTACGGGTGCAGTAGCCCTGCATGGAGAGCCACGCGTGAACCATAATCTGTACGACGATTGATTTTACGTGTCAGTGCCTAGTGGGAAATAATTCCCAGTTCGACCGAAAACAGTGCGTTCTGCTCCATTTTTTAGTTTCAATAAGAAACATAGTTTCTCTCCGGAGCACGTTTTGAACAATTTTCTACAGCTAGGCCCGGCATAGCCTAACAGACAGTCAACCGTTCTTCCCTGTCGGCATTCACGGAGCGGCACGACTCACCGCTGCTCATTCTTCGTCGCCGGCGATCGTCATCATTCACCGAGTGGCACGACTCGCCGCTGCTCGTCCATCGTCGTCATCGTCGACCGTCGTCATCCACCGAGTGGCACGGCTTGCCGCTGCTCGTCCATCGTCGTCATCGTCGACCGTCGTCATCCACCGAGTGGCACGGCTTACCGCTGCTCGTCCATCGTCGTCATCGTCGACCGTCGTCATCCACCGAGTGGCACGGCTTACCGCTGCTCGTCCATCGTCGTCATCGTCGACCGTCGTCATCCACCGAGTGGCACGGCTTACCGCTGCTCGTCCATCGTCGTCATCGTCGACCGTCGTCATCCACCGAGTGGCACGGCTTACCGCTGCTCGTCCATCGTCGTCATCATCGACCGTCGTCATCCACCGAGTGACCGAGTGGCACGGCTTACCGCTGCTCGTCCATCGTCGTCATCGTCGACCGTCGTCATCCACGAGTGACACGACTTGCCGCTGCTCGTTCATCATCGACATCATCAGTATCGATCGTGAGCATTCTTAATTACCCGATTTGTTTCGTGATTCCGTTTATTATATCATATATTATCATCATATGAACATACATCCTGCGTGATGTAACCTTTTGTTTATTATGAATTAAACCACAAGAAATCTACTTCTTTGAGTGATTGTCTAATTTCTGTCCTATCTTTCCACAAGAATAAAAAAAAAGGTAATTTGATCGTTTGTACTTAACCACACAGTTAATAACACCCCAACTCATTGAATTACTAAAACTGCGTGTATATCTATCGTGCATATTTTAAATTTTCAAAATTTATAACACAACGTTAGCATAACATCAGCCCGGTTAGCTCAGTCGGTAGAGCATGGGACTCTTAATCCCAGGGTCGTGGGTTCGAGCCCCACATTGGGCGAACATGTTTTTTGTCCAAATTTTTGCTCTTAAATCTCTTTCGTAATGATCAGATCATGGACCTATCATGGATGGACTGCGCTCGGATAGACTTCCTTTGATCCATGATGACCACCGCCTCATAAAAATTCAAGACATTCAGGTGTTTTAAACAATACGCTGTATTTCTAATGAGGCAGTGCCTTCCTCTGAATTACAAAAGAAAATCTGTTTTGAGAAATATGTCAACCGTTCAGCCTTCGCTGGGAGTTCATAGCTGATCTTATTACACACACTGGGAATTAGTTTGGAGGTGAGCGAAGGGAAATTTTGATAAAATTGTAGAAAGAATTTGGTCCGTAACGTTTTCGGACATCTCCGGACACGAAATCGACGTTGTTTCCATGGAAGGTGAAACACTCAATAAACGATTTACAAGATATTTGTAAGGAAATATGATTGCCCAATGTGCGATATTGAGGCATTTTTCTGACATGTTTTCTACAGTATTCTTGATTTATCACAAAAACGACGCAACAATATAATCTGAAATTCACAGATTCGTATCATTATAAGATGTACTACTACTGCACATGTACTTCAGTACATGAAGTGGTTCTGAAATCTTCTGCGCATGCAGATTGTATATTCCTCTAAATGCATCCAATATTTGTCTTGCATATTTGGCGGCGGTCATCACTGGATCAAAGAACCAAACGCGTAAAATATTCTATTGTGGTATCAATGATCGCGACTGGTATATGAATAAATTACTCTTCGTTCCGACTCCAGTTCTAACACCTTCCTGATCAGATTAATGCTATTGCGTCGCGTAGCCAGGTAGCGCTCTAAATTTAACAGGGCCTTATTGGCTACCCGAAGTCTACCTGACAGAACAAAAGCACCTAAGAAAATATATACTAGCATGACGATAGCCTCATATTGAATATATATATGTACATATATATCTATATATATATACAAAATACAAATAAAATATCAATTAATTTGTTTGATGAAGTACGATATGGTTTGGTAATTCCACGGTATTCACTTAAGAATTTTATTGGCTACCCGAAGTCTACCTGACTGAACAAAATCACACAAGGAAAATATATACTAGTATGACGATAGCATCATTTTTAATATATATATATATATATATACATATATAGAAAAAAATACAAATAAAATATTAATTAATTTGTTTCACGAAGTACGATATGGTTGAGTAATTCCATGGTATTCACTTAAGAATTTCAATTGCGACGGAAAACCAAGCGAGAGGACACGAAAATGTTCGCCCAATGTGGGGCTTGAACCCACGACCCTGGGATTAAGAGTCCCATGCTCTACCGACTGAGCTAACCGGGCTGATGTTTCATTGGGGCATTCGAAGGGATTGTCCCCCCCCCCCCTGAAGTTAACTTGGTTTCAATAAAAGCAGAAACATATCAGTGAAGGTTTGACGAAAATCCGTCAAAAATAAGACAGTTATAATCTTTTAAAGTTTGAATTCTGTGACGTCACTCACATGCATTGCGTGCTATATGATTTAATGAATTGCTCTTTTTCTGTTTTTGATGAAAGAATAATTTGTTACCATAGAGATATGTGTTCAAAACCTGTTTTTAATGTTGTATCCAGTGCATAGGTAAAACGATGCCTATCGTTTTGAGAAAATCGACATTTTCAAAGCGATTCGTTCACAACATGTTAGGGGGGGGGGGTCATTAACAATCGTAACTTTCTTATCCTTCGACAGATTTTCTTTAAAATTCACTTATGTGTTTCTTTCATGTTTCTGCTTAATTTTTCTGTGTGGACTATCCTTTTCAGCTTCCATGCGATATTAGTAAATCTCTGCCCCCCCCCCCTCCCCCGTTTTTCTCCATCCATGGACCGTGGTCCCTAGAGTGAGCGGTCCGTCTGAAAGAATAGAATAACTGCCAGACATGTCCTGCAGATACAAAACTTCATCTACGTTTACATGCAACATGTAACATACTCATAAATACTATTTAGAAAATAGCAAAATTTTCGGTAACACCATGTGGTTGTATTCTTTCGGATAATTGGCCCACTTATGGGGTGAAGAAAGGAAAGGAAAGTGAAAAGTGAAAAAAGGAGAGGTGAATTTTTATATTTTATAACACTTACACAAGACTATTTTTAGCTTTAGTTTTCGGTGTTTTAAACCGAAAATAAATGGGATGGAATGGAGGTAGAAGAAGAGGGTGGGTGTTGATGAAAGTTGTGAACTAGTCACAAAGTAGTGGTAAAGAGAAAAGAAAAGAAAAGAAAATGAGAAAAGTGTAGAAAAGTTATAGTCAGTTCTGCAACTAACTATAGGTTTCTTTCAAAATCTGAAAGAGGGAGTATCAGTCTCGACGTTTCGGGCAGTGTGCTCTGTCCGTCATCCGGAGAATAACTCGAAGAAACTAACGAGCGCGCCACATACAACCACATGGTGTTACCGAAAGTTTTGCTATTTTCTAAATAGTATTTATGAGTACACTCTCACCATGGAAACATTCAAAGAACATTTAACATGTAACATGTTTGGCGATTTGAACTGCGATTGATTTAATAGGCAAATAAATACCTAACAAACCGTGAATCGTAAAAAACAAACCGATTACAAGTTAGTAGAACGACTTGGCTAGCATGACGGCATTCATTTAATTCGGTTGATATGAAACTGCTTAGTACTGAGAGGGTTAAATGATAGTAAGGTTCCGTTCTCGTTTGATTTCAGGATCACATAATGGCCTTAAGATTATGCAGTCAATATATATATAAGAACCTGTCATCAATAAGAATGATATAATATGAGCAGAACGCCATCCAGTCACGTCTGCACCTTCCTCGATGGTGAGAGTCTGGTTGCAAATGTGAATGTGAAAAATGCTTGGGAAAGAGAGATAAATTGAACTAGCGGAAAGAGTTGAAGGAAAGAAAGAGAAGAGAGAGAATTTAAACAAAGTTTTTGCTTCATGTCCCCTGACCGAACTGATCATGCCAAAAGCAAATCAGGGATGGCGCCATTTACGGTGATTGCAATGCCAACACAAACTCATGCTCAGTGTGAACGGAAGAGACTGTGCGTGACACGGAAATTATTTAGTGAAATTTAAACAAAACAAGATTCCATTGTAGTTAAAGGTAGCTGTGGAAAAGACTACAAGACTTGCAATAAATAAAGTGTCGTTTAGCCTAGGCTAGAGTTCACATCGTTGTTTGATTTCAGCGTTCTGACGATGAAACATCTCAATCTGATCAAACGCATTCCTTGCCGGCTGCTATTTTGCAGGCATGGATGGAAAATAGCAGACGACATTGTAAACTATCGTTTGTATTTGATGGCTGAGCCGACTGCTTGCTTGTTTAGAACATGATCTTCACGATCTTTGTAAGCATAGTGCCATTTAGAAAGGGGTAGGAAAATTGTAAGGGAGTAGGGGTGGGGCTGGGAGGGCGTGTGGGTCATTTTGGTCATAGTCTTACGTGCTTGGAAAGTAGGTACTGATCTGCCATTTCGTCAGAATTTGCTTTCTGAATAAGCCAGTTCGTAGTTGCAATGTGCGCATGAGCACATCATTGCTGGTTCAAATGACCTCAGGTCAATCGAACCACTCACATATATAAGTTAAATGGAAATTCATTAGACGGTCGACCACGTTTATACCCATTATCATGCAAATACGAGAACACCTATTCAGCTATGTGAAGGTAGTGAAAGAACATTCCACGTGTGCACCTGATTCTATTTGTGTTATGAGCACGCTTTAAAATGTCTTTACATTGATTAACCAACACTGCTTCACGAACAAATCCCAGTCTGCATTCTCGTAGTATGTGATTCAGTGGATAGTCCGACCATGGTGTAACTACGAACTGGCTTATTCAGATGGATGTTTCGGTTGTAATTTGGCTCGATGAGTGCCCACTTTGCTGCGCTGCAGCTGACATTCTCTTGTCCCCCTTTGACCGTCGAGATGACCGCATGGACGAGATGGTCCTGATGATGTTGGCCTGCTCGGGGATGGAAGAGCACTGACAACGCAGCATGAAGCCGAAGACTTGCTTGAAGTACGGGTGCTTGGTGGCGTAGATGAACGGGTTGATGCAGCTGTTGACCAGTAAAATGGCGCCAGCCCAAGGAATGAGAGGATCGCTAGGCGGTATCATGAGCGACACACAATACGGGCTCGCGCACAGCCCAAACGCGCAGACGACATAAAAGAGATTTTTGGTGATTTCTACTTGGCGCCGCTGCAGTCTGGTCTCCTGGTTTCCTTTCTTGCATGTGTCTCGTGAATCTTGCAAATCAGACGCCGTCGTCCTCGTCATCATCGTCTTCATGTGACGTCGTGTGTGGAGATATATTTTGATGTAGCAGGTGAAAATGATAACAAGCGGAACTGGGTAGAGCACCGCGGCCTGCAGCATGCTGTTGTAATCAGACAGCGGATGGCTCGTATTATACGAGCATGTCTTGTACTTGAAGGAATAACCGAGCTCTCCTAGACCGCACAGCGGTGGAATAAGCGACACCGCCAACGGAATCCACCAGCAGATGGTGAGGATGATCGCAATGTTTCTCTTGGTGTACAAAGCGCAGTATCGCGCCCGTGGTCGTGTGATGATGAAGAAGCGATTGAGCGCAATTGTGGCCAGACTGTACAGGCTGCATCCTCCGCAGGTATACAAGACGACGCCAGCACCAGCGCAGATCCACTCCGGCAGCGGCCAGCCGTCAAAGCTCACCAGCGCCACAACGGTCCAAGGCAGAATACTACACGTGAAGATATCCGCGACAGCGAGGTTGACCACGAAGACGTTGGTGATCGTCCGGAGTTTCCTGCTGAGCAGAACGGCCAGGATTGTCAGCCCATTGCCGATGAGACCGACGACGAAGATGATGACGAAGATGATGGCGAGAATGATTCGCTGGACGGGATCGTTGAAGATGAAGGTCCGACCATCGCCTGAGTGTGCCGCCGGCTCGGGGGTCCATGTGAAATCCTCGACGATGTCAGTCATTGTGGAATGGACCTGTGATTTTAAAAGTAATTACATGACTTGGTTACGGGCAAATTTCATCGGGTTAATTGTCAGTAAAATGAAACTGGCAAAATTGCAATGTCCGGGTCGGGTACGGGAGGTCACTGACCCATCAGGTTTGTCATCAATGGGCAGAGAAAACAGAACGGGAAGTGTACTGGATGTTGGCAAGAGCGTACCTCGGTGTTAAAACAAATTATTGACACTTCAAGACATGGTGTCTCATTAACGAAAAGTCATGGAACTCGGCAGGAATTAGCAGTTTATCCTATCAATAACGTGTGTGAAATCTCACAGGCATAGCACGACGAACTTTTTCAGGAAAAGTGGAAATGTGTATTCGTTGGTGTTTGTTGTTGTTCCTTTAAACTATTTTTGCGCATATCATCGCCTGTACTCACGATGTCCAGAATTCCAGAATTGTCGAAAGAGGCTACACTGTGTAGCCTACATGTAATAAATTGATGCGCTAAGTTGTTGCCTGATCCAGCAAACTGTCGACCCACGCGTATGGCAGATACCGGCTAACTGGTCTTGAATTTTAAGAAAAACAATGAACTCAACACAGCGCAACAACAATATACGTCATGTAGATCACATACAATTATCAAAATGTCAATAAATAGCTGGTCTTATAACTGAGCCAAAACAAATTAATCAATTACGAAATCGGTCATAAGTCATTCAAACAATATTAAACGAACCATTACAGCTTGTAAAACATTACTCATACATACTGTAAATAACTTTGATCTAAGGACGAATTCAATTGTTACAATCTGTCAAAATCCAGGATTGGAATGAAGCACTAAACTTGCTTTCAAAGCACCTGATCAAAGCAGTGACACTCACAGCTTCCTTCTTCCTATATATCCTCATCGAAAAGGTGCACGTACCGCTCGATTAAAGCGTTCTACCGCAAAACAATGTTATATTTTCAAAACAAACATTACACGCACAACAACAACATGTGATGAGATGGTTTTACGAGTTCCGTATTTACGTGTACATGAAACCCTTATCTTCATATTGTTATTAGCATGTAAGGTATCTGGGACAGTATAATGTTTCGTTTCGAACAGAAACATAATGTTTCCTTCCTTGAAAGCATGCGGCGGCCCGTTCCCGCGTGGCAGTGTTACACGAGCAAAACGTGCCTGCCATTTATCTTGGCACCAATGAATCGTGTAAGATGGAATATCTCACAACAAGAGTGATCTTCATTTTGTCATCAAATTGTGCCTGTACATAGGGAGTGCTGGGTACACTGTAAAGATGTAACCATGGATGTGTACAACTAAAGTCAGTATACGGAGAGTAATTTATTCCTTCAGTAGTCGTGTTCATTGTTAGCACATTTAAAGATTTGTTTAGCTCTTTGATCAAGCGAGGTCCGCCACCAAACAAGCGAAGCAAATTTTTGGTGCATTTAAAGGACTATATGCATATTGTATAGGCAAAATATCACACTTGTCAATCCACTAGCAACTGCTCTGACAGACAGTGTCGTTAATAATGCATGATGCTTCTGGAAGAAAAGGCGTTGTAGGTTGTCATGCACAATGGCCATTGTTGTGATCTGATTGATATTCTGAAACACACTCATTTTTGTATCACTAAATTTGTCGAAAAGTAAACATGTCACCAATAATTCACAAGATCATTACAAGAATGGTAGTTGATGAAATGTCACAAAACTTGCTTCCAAAAGAGATTCTTTCCTTTGATTTTAGGATGTAATTTAGTTGTAGTGAAAGTTGTAATAATTTTTCAAAAGTGTCAAAATTTTTGTTTCTAACACCTAGTTTTACTAACTATATTTTTGTCAAAGTAGGGCAATATATGATCATGTCATTTCTTTGGAATTTCGTGTGAATGTTATCAGGATTTGTAGCGTAGCGCGTGGAGACCCTATAAAGGGTGTATATATAAGATCCGTGGTATCATGATTATCATTAGCATAAACACGGGTGTAAAAATCATTTGGCCGTTCAATTCATGGTGTAAAAAAATCAATTAGATATTTTGTGTTGGGAGGAAAATAAATTAAAGGAGGAGGTGATTGTCCGTTATTCTTCCATCTTTTCCAAATCTCCAATAAACCTCTTTGATGTGTCTGTTTGGACTATAACCATCGTATTGCACCAATCAATACTTTTGAAGTAATCCAAAGTCTTGAACCTAGACTAGCGCTCGTATCCTGGACTGGTGGTACGATCAATGTTCCCGCTTGTTTCCGGTAATTGTATACACATATCAGATATTCATCTGCATTTCAAGAAAAGTTATAATTTGTTCATATAAAACATGACGAAGTTGGAATCTCCCTGTTTTTCCCGATTCGTTATCGAATACGTATTTTGTTTTTCTTTACAATAAAGTCCCTCTGTACTTAGTTCAGCGTTTATCTAAAATAAGGATAATTCTTTTTGGCTTGCTCCCTAAACTATGACATGCGTTACTATTTTGTTGATAACAGTTTTGATTGAATGAATAGAACTGCATGGCAGAATGAGCAGGATTATAATAGTGTTCTATTCCAGCTCATGACCATGATAACTATTCATTTCCTATACAGCGTAATTAACACACCCAACACGATCCATATTTCATATGCTGTTCCCCGACAAAGAAATGTTTCTGGTTTCTTATTTCGGTTGTGTGGCTAATGGCGACTTTGATATGGTGTGATCTGTGATTCCTGACGACATAGCAAGACCGTGCATGTATCGAGTGTTAAGATGGGAATACGTGGAACGTATGTCATGTATTTAAGAGATTTGTCGCACTGCCAGATTGTTTGAACAATAATTGTACTCACTGAGCAGACTTCGTCTAGGCTTCTTAGCTGTTCATGTTCTGCCACATGAAATAACACACCCTTCCAGTCAATATTATATTTGTCATGTGGTGGTTGGAACAAATCTGGAGTTACCAAGAGCAATGATTCATTTGTTATTCATGCCTTTAATTTGTATTCATACTGAAAATAGTGTATTATTCAGATCAGTTAAGTTGACAGGTTTGCCCACTTCAATGCAATGCTATGCGAAACTGGTTCAGATCTACGTTTCTGAAACGGTTTTGAGTGTTTTCTAGACCGGTTGACCATGTTGACGAGCATAGGTGGTATTGATTCCACGTTTAATGTTATATGAACCATTGGTGCGTTTCTGCACGAGTTATTAAAAGACATACTTGGCATTGGCATCATTTAGTCTGACACACAATGGGTTCAACGATGTTGAAGGCAGTGTATTCCCTTTGCTGACAAAACTTGGTTATGTAAAACAATAATGATATACTCATTGAAGAAAGGTTATTGCATGATGAGAAGTATATGATGAGCTTCACAATATATTAATCCTTCAAGGAACTGTTGGGGAATTCTCTCGGAGTAACTTTGAATAGATCTGCTCAGAGAGCGGGTGATGAGAACAGGTAGAGTGGATAGGGTATGTGAAATAATACCATACACCATATCAGTCCAGTTTGTAACACATGGCACTCAACGGTAAGTGACATAAAAATAGAGCTTGAACACACATACCGCGTTTTATTTTTCCTCTCAGACTTTATTTTAAATGCATTGGTCGCGTCGATAAGATGGCGATGTTCAATTTGATGTTGCTAGTGCGAGGGTGGGCAAGTACATGTACCAGACTTAGATTGCCCGTCCATAAGTCCATAAACCGGGAAATTATATATAAACCAACTAGACATCACTTGATTTATCCTACCTTTTAAGGCAAGTCCAATTTGTTGTTCGAGGTATCACTGTATGACTGGTAGTTGCATCACTTTGTATAAGTCCTGTAAAATGGATATATATACATTCTATGAAATCACAACAACTAACACATTTATAAACACAATGGGAGAGGCATTTTACAACACACTGTAAAGAAAGTATACATATCGAATGGTAACATTAAACTTCCCTAAAGTCAGATCACAGGAACTGTTTCAAACAGTTTCAAATTACGCCATTGGTTACTTGTTCAGAAGTGTGAAGGAGAACGCCCATACATTTAAATACAAGATGAAAATGGAAATGATCTTTTCCCCTTCAGTTTATGACATAGATTGAAGAACAACATTTACGACAAAAAATAATGCTCGCCCACGACCCTGGGATTAAGATTCGCATGCTCTACCGACTGAGCTTACCGAGCTGACGATCTTTACATATGTCACTATTCTCATGGCTTTCGGTGATTTTGACATTTGTTAGTGTTCCAGAACATATACGGCCCCATACAATCCAGAAGTAAAGAAGTAAAATAAAACGTGTCCGAGCTCTCACCGTCATATCAATCATATCTAATAGGCAAACTCATCTTTTCTTAACTTCTCTGAGCTTTGTTTCTAATTACATTTCTTTCGAAATTTTCTAGGTAGTTACAGGTAACACCGTTGAATATCCTGTACTCTGCATTTTTCTAACATGTCTAAGGGATTTTGGAATGATATACAAACGGATAAATAAGATTATTTTCATTACTTACAAAATGTACTGATTTCTTCCCTTTCCGAAATGTGTGCAAAATTATCGTAGGATTTAATCATAGTCAAAATTATATTCTAAGCAGTGTATTGCCAATAACATCGTTTGGTTTATTTGCGTGTGTTTGCACGCAGCCGACTTTATATTACTTGCAGAACATGTTTATTTTTGTTTGCTGATATTTGTTATGCTCACCTAAGTATTGGTGCCATTAACAGAACTAGGCAAGCGAAATGAGACTTAATTTCTTTTGTTCAATAGAAGAAGCTGTTGCCACATAAACATGTTTGTAATTATTACACCTGAAAAGTAGATAATGTGAAGACAGAACTTCTAGGCGGCGTCGAGCATGGGTTCAAAGAAAGACGGTTGATTGATCATATCCTTCCATAACCGTGAAAGTATTCCTGGTAATACATGTATCATGAATACATGTACATGTATAATTAATACATTGTTTTTAACGCAGTCAACTAAAACTAAACATGGACGGGACTCATTGGACAATAAAACAACATATTATTTATTCAATTGATTTTGTCCCCCAAATCACTGTATTTTGAATTTGTCCACATAATTACAACGAACGACTCAAATCACCCAATGTTGCGATTCTGCGATGAAAATCTTTTCTTCTTCTTTTTTCTTTTTTTTGGCTCCTTATAAAGTTAGTCTACGTTACGTACGTGGTCTAGGTTGAATCACCATTGTGAATACGGGTTATTGTCGGGTGAATCCATTTCTAGCATTTAGTTTTCGTGTGTTGCGCTCTTCACGTTACATGCCCCCCCCCCCCCCCCCTCCCCACACACACACACACACACACGCACACACCTCTGCTCACCACATACACTTCGTCTCTCTCCGCCCATTGTAAATACATGTATACAATAAAACAAACACAGAATCGAATTGCTGACATCGGTACATTTTTTATTAACAAGTACAATTTCAAACAACACACAAGGTAACGCCAAAGGAAACGGACAAAAATGTCGATCTTTATACAATGGAATGGAAAGATTTGAAGTCATTTCTGTGAATCAAGTAATTATGTCAAAATCAAGGTATACTGTACCAGTCTTATCATCATTAAAACCGATCACGATATATCGTTCAAAAATTTCAGTTCATGGATTGTGTTTGTTGGTGTTTAGTACCGATGATGAAGAGTGAGATAGTGGTGGTAAAGACGGTGTTAGGTGGTGTAAATGGCAACGCCAGTGCTGGCGCTGCTGGCGATGGTGGTTTTATCACCTTTACACTTTGCGTTAAACTTCTCTCCAGATTGTCGTTGTTAGCTGGTGGATTGATAATGCTGTCCGTACATCGTGCAATTGACGGAACAAATATATATTTTTTCAAATACTGTCTTCAGGTAAGGATTGCCACACATAACTGCAAATTAACTGCAAACAATTAGAATGCTAACACTAATCATTGTTCGTTATCATTATTCTATAATACATGCATTACTCTAAACTATTCATTAATGTATCATGGGGAAGAAATCAGTAACAGATGTCCAAAACATATGCAACATACAAAATGGTTAATTACATGATAGCATATCTACAGGAGGAAACATTCATATTAGGCTGTAAGAAAACAGGCTGCACCTTACGCCCAAATAGCCTATGTAATATATCTATCAATTTGACCAGTCGCAATATTCAATTCTCCTTTGCATCGAGGTTTTTATTCCTCCTGATATGACAGAACACATTTTCCGGACCCAAGACATTACTTTCACCCCTTGTGTGTCAGATAAACTCTTGCTCTACAGGAATTCTGTGAATTACTTGTGGAAAAATCGCATGGAGCGCTTCAAGGTTAAACAAGAGTTCTTTTTTAAGGCTTTCATCTCTCAATCTCAAGTCATTGAGCAACAATTATAAAAAAACAAAATGAGAGATGTTTATCCAAAAGGCAATCTAAACAGACCAAATCAATAATTGAACAAACTCTCAAATCAACATATCAAGCTTGTATCTATTCCACACATCAAAAAATATAAGGCAGTGTTCGTTGTTCCAAGTGATATACAAGTGTATTGTGTGGTGGAGATACTTTGATATACGTACTACACCACATATGAAAAATGAATGATTCCTATAAACATGAAAATGGACTGTGAGCAATTCTTTAAACATCAGTACACATAGATAAGATGCTCTTTGGAAAGGAAGATCATCAACATCTAGTAGGGGAAAAGAAGACGTATGGAATATTCAAAACATATCCTAATTATTCGAGCTCAAAACATGCAAGCAACTGTGAGATTACCACAAAATTCCTAGCTCACGTTTTCCCAGAAAGCAATATCAAATCCCAACAATTCTGATGTTTTGATATTTTGTACAGCTCTATTTTCCCATACTCATAAGTTAAAATGATTAAAAAAAAAAAAAAAAAAAATGAGTAAACAAAACAAGAAATATACAAATTCATAAAACAAAGAGAAACAAAGGGGAAGACATGGCTTTTGCAAATTTCTTCTGTTACAGAAACTTCATTCATGGAATGATTGTTTGCCAGCCATTATGTGAGTAAATTATGGGGGAAAGTCTGGACAAGAATGATTCATTTTGCCACGAGATTCTAGTTAACATTATGCAGTGTTGCATTGATGCAATTGAAATGACAGACACATTTGGCTCATTGACAAGAGTAAGACCCTTTTGTTTCTTACTTCACTTTGACAAACTAGGGCAGCATATTTCTAAACAATCAATTGTCTTAATCAATCAATGTCATAGTGGAGTGGAAATCCACAAAACTTCAATCAAAACTAGATTGTGAATTCTTTGGTGTATGGCGATTGTAATGCACTTTAAGGATAATCTACAAGGAATGATAAATTGTGACAGGCATATAAGTAAAATAGATTCACAATATTCATATTTCATTGATAGCATATATCTGTCCTGTACAGAGAGCTGAAAATGGGTTCCAACAAGCTAATGATAACCTCTATGAAAAGAATTACTGTTTAATACATACATACATACATACATACATACATACGAGCACATACACACTCTAGAGGCTCAAACCTAACCCTGGTAAATACAAGAGAAGCAGAAAAACCTTTATCTGTGATCAATTCATACAAAATAAAATGATATCTCGTTTTAGAATACAAGAAAGATCATTATGGATACATCAATGGTGTGCAGCTAGCAAATTAATTATGCATACTTTCTAAAAAAAAAAATAAAGTAATTTGCCATAGTGATACATGTATAACATTGTAGGGTGAAAAGCAACCTAGTCAAGAAAGAAAAAACAAACCTATGTACATCAGGATTCCTATATTGCAATAAGAAAAAGTGTGCAAAGCAAGGTAGAGTAAAATATATAAATAAGCAAAGAAACATTGTATCTTCATACTCACATCTTATAGGCAGATACATACCACATACTTATATCTGAACAAAAATAGGTGAGTGAATTGTGAGCAAAAATATTACACCAACAAGCAATAATCACAATGTGCCAATGGTTACAAGTTCAGACACCCTTCCAATATATTATTTAAAAAAAAAAAAGGAGGGGTATCAAAACCTTTCAAGATGCAGTAAATAATCACAGTCATAATTTCTGATCAGTCATCTAACAGATATTTCATTGCATAACCAGAGGTCTGCAAATCATTCCAATCTGTAGAAGGAAACGTCATGGTGAAATTTGACATGTATTCAATATTTCTGCACATTTTTTATAAACCAGTTTTGCAGAAGGAAATTCAGAAAATTGAATTAAATAAAAGCAGAATTTTTTTTTACCAAAAATTTGTGGAAAAAAACAAACATATTACACTGTACAAGGAAATTGTGACCTTTTTTTTACATGATGATTACCTAGCACTGATTCCCGATCACTCCATTTGTCTGAAATAGCATACTGCATAGAATTGTCAATGTTATTGTGTATCATGCCTGAACAAGTTAATACACAGAACATCCCTCGCCTGCCTTTGATTTAGAGTGCAAACTTACAGGGGTAGTGATCAAGAGTTTTTACATCCAAATAACTTTCTTGTGTCACAGTCTGATTATTCTCAAAATGTTGTTTATCTGGAGCCATAGAAACCTTACTAAGCCTAGTTAGCTTCTAAAGTGCATTCAGCTACATGTAGTTTAGAAACTAACTTGGCTAGTAAGGTTTCATGAATATGGCCCGTTTACTTGAACTGTCTGCTTTTATTCCAGTCAACTTATTAAGAGGGATTTAATTCCCCTTAAACGGTTTCCCCATTTCAGTTTAATTATTTGCACATCACTTCTTAAATTTTATTCTGAAAAAAACATAGCACATGAAACGGTGAGATAACTTGAGCACTGATGACAGGGTAAGGCAATTAGGTGCAAAGAAGAAACATCAACCCAATTGCATCACCTGCCTCCAAAATAATGGAATGCAACTTTGAAGGAGTAACAAATACAGGAATTTCAAATTTACAAATGTAATGATTTAGTTTGCATCACAGCTTGCATCATAAACTATTTATCTGCATAACCAGTGTACACATACAAGAACTCTTATTCTTGATACTGGAAGTAATGATTTGGTCTTGGGCCCGGCAATATTGTGGCCCAGAATGCTGGTGATAAGTCCGGTCATAGTGATGTGACCGATTAAACAAGAACAATACATGTATTTTTAAATAAAAAGCAAATTAAGGCTTTAAAAAGAGAAGTCAATTGCATTTTGATGAAAACAAATAAATCATATAGCATTTTATTATTTTGGTCACATTTAATAATGATGAAGACAAACTGGTTGATATTTCGGTATCTGGCTTCTACTTGTGACATTTTATTCACAACTTGGCCATGTTGCATATAGATTTTCAATTATTGTAACATCCCATCAATGATAACTACCATGTCAACAGGTGCAATAATGATTAGTTGTTGCCATGGTAGTAGCCATTGATGGTAAGGTAAGAACATTGAAAACCTATATGCAACGTGGCCCTGGTCCTGGTCTTGGTATCAGTCACAAAGATGAATTTTTGACGAATATTTCAAAGAACTGGCCTCTATTTCAACATCATTCTCACTGTAAATCCTATGAATGAGATAGCACCTGCATAAATAGCACAAAGTCAGCAGTAGGGCCTACAGTGGAAGCCTGAGATCAATCAAATGCACAGTGATTGCAATAAAATGCAATCAGCTCCATACATTGACTGCAGTCTGACTGCAATAGATTGCTATCAGCTGTGACATTAATCTCAGGTGGGTGACAGACTACAAGGTAAGGAGTATTAGTGCTAATAATCACCAGATCCAATCATGGCCAAACCATTCTGCCAAGGACATTGGATTTCAATGATTTGATCATTTTTTTAAATGAGTCATCAAGAATGGGGCCCATGATTATGGCAGTTTTAGGTATTTCATTGGTTGCTGGTTTCGCAGTCTTTCCTTCAACAAATTGCCATGTAGATTACCATTGGTGCATTTTAACATCAGTGATAAACAAGCATCAGGGCCCTGTTGCATAAAACTTACCATTGATGGCTACTTTGCTTTCAATGACAACTTCTAAAGAAACCTTGAATTTGATTGGCTGTTGAGCGGTGTTACCATGTCAGTTACCATTAATGGCAGAGTTACCATTGATGGTCAGTTTTATGCAACAGAGCCCAAATACAGCAGGCTTTCATCCAGTACCGTGAAGGGTTACAATGATTGTCACACCAAATCCCCCCCCCCCCCCACCCCTTTATCTCATCTAGCACTTGAATGCATTGACAGTATTCACATCAAGGTATATGTTATTGGCAGCTTTGAAAGACAGTTTAAAAAAATTGTAATATTTCTACACTAATTTTTGTGGTTCATTTTCATTTTTTAATAAAATTTGTTTAGCACTTGTTCATGTCTACTCCGAACACAGCTTGAATGGCCACCTTTTCGTTACTCCTACATGTACATGTAGCTAAGGAAATTTTTGCAAGTGTAAAAAGCAAATGATTAAATGAATGACCGAGTGCCTGAGTACATTAATAAATAACACCATAATCAATCCTTTGAGGATATCATTCTGATTGTAAATAATTGAATGTGATGAATCAACTATACAAAGAATTATATATATACTTTGCATTGTATCAATAGTGCATACCCTAAAAGTGCATGTTTTCAATAGTTAAGATTTTTTTTAAATATATGCTCTTGTAATGAAAATTAAAGTGTTAGCAAATTAATATGTTTGTTATAGTTATATGAGAAGTATTAAGGTATCAAAGTAAGATATAGAACAGTAATTTTGAAATGTAGATATATGCCTTTAACCAAGATAAGTTATTTCAATAGCAATCATAGAGTTATAGAGAATCAGTTCTAAACTTTTCATAAACATACATTTCAAGGTAAAGAAGATTTCAGAATGGTATAGACAACAAGCTGCATGTAGTACTTTCAAACATGAATGGATGGACTTTTATAGATTTGGTTAAGTAAAAAAAAAAAAAGGAACAGAGAAACAACAACGAGATATGTTCCCATATAGAGTGAATCTGCACTCATAATATATAAAGCTTCATTACAAATTTAGACAATATATAGACATATATATTTAGACAAATATATATACACTTATAAAGCTAATGCACGTTATGCTCCATTCCCACTCGTAATATTTTTGGTAAGTAGAATACTGGTTCCATAGGCTGTTATGGTAGGCGATATTTCTAATAACAATGTACAGACATCACTTCATCAGGCACAATAACTACACATGAATGAAAGTCCATCAGTAATACCCATACAAATCCCAGAGCTGCCAACCTCCTGACCATAATTCCAATAGTCTGCTGTCCAAAAATGAGTATCCTGGTGAGAAAATCAGTGTTGCCTCGTTGAATTTCTTGGTTTGACTTGCCTTTAGGTAACTCTGCCGGCTAAACAGGGCCATAAGATCTGGCACATGTCCTTGGTACGGCTACATAAGACACTTTCCTTTGCTATATTTCATGTACATGTCCACTCTGACGGGTTGGCATCTTTCTGTTTGATTTGATAATTTTAGATATAGTATAAAAAAACTATTATGCAGTATTATTCAAGGGTAAGTTCACCCTGAAATTATTTTGGTTTCAATAAAAAGAGACAAATGAAAGACACAGATGAGTTAAGGTTTGACGAAAATTGGTCAATGGAAAAGAGAGTTATTTGATTTTAAAGTTTTGATTTTGTGACGTCACATGCGAGGTGCCCATATGTTGTGTACAATTTCACAAAGATATGTATCCTTTTACTTGTGCATTTGATACATTATTAGAAATATGTTTTAACAAACAAACCTGTACGAACAAAAAATCATTCCATTGTCAAACACAGAAAAAAGCAATTTATTGACTTATTTTGTAAACAACATATGGGAGAGCACCTTGCACGTGACAACTTTCTTTTCCTTTGATCGATTTTCGTCAAACCTTCACTCGTATGTTTCTTTCATTTGTCTCTTTTTATTGAACAAAAATCATTTCAGGGTGAACTTCCACTTTCAGAATTGATTTGGTAGTGTGCATAAGCATATGCTCTTTCATTATTGTTCACTCATTGTGTGCCAGAGAAATAGGGCTCGATAGCATTGGTGTGCATTGCTTGTGAATACATACACATCAGGCATACGATTTACAGGGCATATACTGTACTGGGAAGGCAAAAACACCTTCAAAATGTAATTGTTAGCAATCTTCTTGCCAATGGTCTTAAATTCATGTATTGTCTATTTTAGAAGCTTGCTGAAAGTTATTTGCCCTCAAATGATCTACATTTGGGGTAATGAGTGATTGAATCACAGTTCCTCAAAATGTTCGGGCCGAACATTTTGAGGATTTAATCATTAATCATTAATTACTCCATGTGGGGATCATTTGAGGGCAAGTAACTTTCCGCAAGCTTCTAAAATAGACAATACATTAATTTAAGACCATTGGTAAGAAGAATGCTAATAATTACATTTTGAAGGTTTTTTTGCCTTCCCAGTACAGTTTGTGCTCTTTAATACTCGATATAAAAAGTTATAACTTTCAAACCTCACATTTATGGTTCTTCCTTCCAGACTGCTGATAGTTCACGAAACATGAGCTTGCTGCATGCCTTCATTAACACACTTGAGTGATGTGCCTTCAGCATGGCAAACAATGTATTTTAAAGCCAACACAGACCTAGATACAAACAACAATATCAATGTCACAAACACCACTATACATGTACATTGTTAAGCAGCACATTTTCCAAGTTTTTGGTAAAAGCAAAAATGAATTTCATAGATCTTTGACAAACCAGTCACCTTAGCGAAGTTGGAAAGATATCTTTGGTATACATAGCATACCAGTGGAAAGTCTGAAAGTGTGAAAAAGTTATACATATCAAGCTGAACACAAGCAACTTTGATCCATGAAGAAGCACAGCATTAATTTACAATCAAGCGCATCCTCCTGCGTGACTGGTCAGTAGAGTTGACCACCCGATTCCTGGGCACTGAGCAATTTTGTACATTGCCTATGAATAGCTCAATCCAAAATGTACAACATCAATAGAAAAGAAATAAAAAGTATTAACATGTGAAAAGTGCGCATATGCAGTACCTCAAAGTTTACAAAATATATTCACTCCAATATCTAAAAAAAAGAAAGAAATTACTTAAAGATTGTGCATCCCTTTCATAAGTTGTATACACATATCTACCACAGTATAAGAATGTTTTCATGTAGGTTTCCTTGAGAGTAAAAGTAATTAAGACTTGTGACTCGTCAATGTTGTATCTGATTCGTCTTCTTATCCAGCTCCCCGTTGCACCTTAACCCCAAGAAGAGTCATGTCTTCCACTATGCAAGCGTTTCTGCACACCCACAAGCGGAGTCATCTATCAAGGGGTTAAGAAAGAGCTGCCAGCCAATCTTAGTGGTGGTTTGCAGCAGAGAGCTTGGAGTTTGAGTTGACATGGTAGGTGTCGTTGTGATTATGGTTGAGCGATCCATTGGTCTCCTCCCCCACCATCTCGGAATCTGACAAGCTCTCTTCCACATCGCTCCTCTCATCCTTCTTGAGCTGTGGGGAAGATAAGAGAAAAACAGAACTTACAGTAATAATAAAAGTAATCAGCTTTTACTGGGGGCTTTCCTAGTATAAAGTACTAACTAAAACGCTCAACTCTCCCTATCGCATATAACCGTTATCAAGCGATATACTCTCACGATACCGATATCTGATCGATGGCTCTTGGGACGTATACTTCCGGTAAGAGTTTAGTACGTATTCAATTCATGCAATAACGCACAGAATCTGTAATTTCGACCCTTGTAAACCTCGTAATATTAAAATGGAAGGGTTGTTACATGGACGAAGGACTTGAAAAAAATACTACCAATCACTCACGGCAATGTTTTTGCCTACCTCAACATTGATTGTGGATGGACTAATGAAAGAATGAAAAGACACAAGCAAGATGATGGCTATAGAATGCTCGTGAACCGGAAGTTCATATCCCAAGAATTAAAAGTAAAAATTTAGTGCGCCACACGCATTCAGATTCGGAGAGCTTTATGCGATAGGGAGAATTATTACTCTGGCTTTAGCCAAGCAGCCAAGTTTGTAGCTGTAGCACTAAAAGCTAGATGATCTAATTAGATATGGGCCCGTTGCATAAAACTTACCATTAATGGTAACTCTGTCATCAATAGTAACTACCATGGTAATACTGCTCGACAGCCAATCAAATTCAAGGTTTCCATAGAAGTTGCCATTGAGAACAAAGTTACTATAAATGGTAAGTTTTATGCAACAGGGCCCAGGAATACTATATTCATGCCAGGTACCCATTTACTATAAGTGGCTTGACAGGGACTGACATGAGCAAAACACCTTGTCCAAGAGTGTATGCACAGGCTGGGATCACTCTGCAACTGTCAAGAGCTCTCACCAGCATACCATAGTGCCCTAGTACATACCCCAATACAAAGCAGACACAAATGCTATGGTAGTGCATAGACAAGGATATTTGGGATTTGGCTTTAGCCTTTATCATGTCATACATTTCAATTGTACCAATCTCCATACAGTTTTGTCAATTGGTCCTTGCTTTTGGGCATTAACAGTGATACATGCATTTTGAAATTCATCCTAAACCCAATTACTATGGGAACCGGGTATTCCCTGTTCCCTAGTTTTCTACTCAGAAATGGGAACCTGGTAAACCAGGTCCCAGAGAACGCACCGGCCTCAGGTTGTTTTACGGTAACTCTGTTATCAGTACTTTTTCATGATATTTGAATGTTGTTGATATGTGCAGTCAGTAGCTCAATTGTGTAGCTACAGTTCATGATATTTGTGGACCTTTTTTTGGAGAAAAGAGGAATTTTACTAAACATTGTATGACAGATTGCATATTGCTTCTATAGATATTTACATTTGAGCCAAGGTTGATTGAAATTGCTTCAATTCACTCCCATCAAAAATTCTAATCAACTGCACAGAAAATCTTTTAATCCACACACTGCTTTTTAGCACAACCACACTTTGGTTATCTTTAATATGTCAAGAAGACAAAGATAACAAAAATAAATGGTGAAAGGTGCTAAAAACACTACTGAGAGACTTGTCCATGCTTTTGTTTTAAGTCACATTGATAATTGTAATAGTATCTTATTTGGTCTTCCTGATGTATTATTAAGTAAGGTACAACACATACAAAATTCTGCTTCTCGCTTGATAACATGTACTAAAAGATGTGAGTCCATAAGTTCTGTTTGGTTGCCCGTAAATAAGCGAATTATGTTTAAGATTTTAGTCATTTCATATCGATGTTTATATGGAAATTCACCAGACTATATTCAAGAACTTATTAGCTTGTATAAATCACCTCGGGTTCTTCGTTCAAATTCAAGGAACCTTTTATTGCAGTACTCTGTTAAAACCAAGACTTACGGTCAGAGGTCTTTCCAGTTTGCCACACCTATGCTGTGGAATAAGCTTCCAGACTTTATTCAAGAATCTAAAACTGAGGATTAATTTCGCACCAAATTGAAGACATTTTTGTTTGTTAGTGAATTGTAGATTTTAATCACTTCATCTTTGCTTAAATAAGGTCTACTTCTTTCTCTTTTTCTCTTTTATGCGCATTGAGACTTAACTGTAAAATTGCGCTATATAAGAATGGATTATTATTATTATTATTAAAAAGAAATCACTGATTTTGACGAAGTTGATTTCATGAGGGTCATCTGAAAGCAGTGTTTATAAGGAGTTATAAGAGTGCACCTGTTCTAAAAACCATTGATGTTCATGAAGTGGATTTCTGTAAGAGTCTGCAGGAAGTTGTTTTTAAGTCTATTTTAATGCCAAAGTAATACCACTCGCTCCTCAAGATGTAGGCATTTAAAATGCTTGTTTGCTCACCTGTCCGTCTACCACGGCTTTGTAGACCATATTGGCGATAAGGATGAACCAGTAGAGATTGAGTACTTGAAGCACAAGTAACAGCCCATTCAACAGGTAGTACGCAGGGAACGTCCCAAATATAAAGCGGGACTGGAACAATGAACTATAGAGGACCCTGTGAGTGTAAGACGAGGGAAGGAGGGGAAAGAAGGGGGAGGTAGGAGGAGGAAGGAGAAGGAAGCGGGAGGAAGTTGGGGGAAGGAGGAGGAAGGGGGAGGAAGGGGGAGGAGGGGGGAGGAGGGGGGAGGAAGGGGAGGAAGGGGGAGGAAGAAGGAGGAAGGGGAGGAAGGGGGAGGAAGAAGGAGGAAGGGGAGGAAGGGGAGGAAGGGGGAGGAAGGGGGAGGAAGGGGGAGGAAGGGGGAGGAAGGGGGAGGAAGGGGGAGGAAGGGAGGAGGGGAGGGGAGGGAAGGGGGAGGAGGGGGAGGAAGGGGGAGGAAGGGGAGGAAGGGGAGGAAGGGGAGGAAGGGAGAAGAGGAGGAAGGAGAGGAAGAGAGGAAGGAGGAGGAAAGGGAGGAAGGGGGAGGAAGGAGAGGAAGGGGGAGGAAAGGGAGGAAGGGGGAGGAAAGGGAGGAAGGGGAGGAAGGGGGAGGAAGGGGAGGAAGGGGAGGAAGGGGAGGAAGGGGAGGAAGGGGAGGAGGGAAGGGGGAGGAAGGGGGAGGAAGGGGAGGAAGGGGGAGGAAGGGGGAGGAAGGGGGAAGAAGGGGGAGGAAGGGGGAGGAAGGGGAGGAAGGGAGGAAGGGGGAGAAAGGGGGAGGAAGGGGGAGGAAGGACAGGAAGGGGAGGAAGGGATAATATCAGAGGTGAGATGTTGTAGTAAACACGGTGAAGGGAAGAAAGAATAAAGCAGAGAGAGGTTGGAATAAAATGGAAAGTCAACATTTTGATAAATCATCATGAAGATTGTTCTCATTCACTGTTATAATTTGCTCTACCCCCTCCTTTTCTCTCTCACCTTTGGGTAAAGAATGTGTTGCTGCTGGATTTTGACCGACATACCCCATACCAAGGAGACATCACCACCAAGAATGACTAACAATGCAAAAACTACATTGACATGTCCACACACATATACACACACTTCTAACGGAGCCTTGTCATGAGTTTGCGTTAATGGTTAGTATACTGAATGAATTGCATGCTGCTTTATTCAGAGCTGTAACACGATTGATGTCATGGTCTAAATATGGAGATGAGCAATGCCCGTACTGATTAAAGTCCACCTCGGGATAGCATGGGGAAGCAATGGTATGTTTGCATGTACTGTGATGTCATTAATCACATTTTATCTAATAGCAGCATTGAACACAATGATGTCATCACATGAAAGCTATCAAACGGCGAAAGGCTGATTTGTGGTAGGAGTTTGGGGGCATATTTGTTTAAATACATATGTTTAAATATATGTTTAAATATGTCCCATATTTGTTGAAATAAAGTGCAAAGTTTTTTACTGTTCTTTAGGTTCCATTTTATTGCTAATATGACAATTTTGATGTGGCACATACAGAATTTAAAGTGCTAAAATTTCAATGCTGAACACCGTCCTTTTGTGGCAAGGAACAGGCATGGTTGCGCCACGTATGTTTAAATACATCCTGTATAGTGAATGCCATTTGCACAAAGTGTTGAGATGAAAGGGGAAGTTCTACTTTGAAATGTTACCCACAAAGGAAGCAAAATATGACTGTGCCATGTGACCACAAAGCCAGGATACGTCACCACCCTTGCCAAAAATGATCCTATATTGTGGTCAAAATCATAGTACTTTATTTTCGAGGGCAGACATAATTTACTATTGCAGTGTTCAATTCTCAAATCCTTAGAGCTTTCGTGAATTAATACTTTGCAAGTACACTCCAGCTCAAAGGAATTGGCATAGGGAAAGGCACTTTTAATCCACAGTATATTTTGTCCAGTTCAGTATGAAACATGATGCTTTTTATGATAAAGTATCGTGTTTCATGGTGAACTGGACAAAATATACCACGGATTAAAACTGCGACTCTTTCCCTTTCTTTCCTTTCCCTTTCCCTATGCCAATTCCTTTGAGCTGGAGTGTAGACAGCAGTGTGTGAGAAACTACAGTCTGCAAATGGAGACAAAATTCTATAAAATGAGTCTTTATCGTATTGGTGAGTGTATTTTGGGTACTGTTGCGGAGAGTCACACCCAAGCTTTTTTTTCAGGCCATTCCACCTAACAGTTTTATTTGAAATTTTCTTTCTCTGTGATTTTCCACTCAATGGAAATATTTTTTTTTTTTTCAACCATGAGTAAAGTGCTCCCAGGTTGTCCTAAGGGGGTTTTTATTTGTATTTTTGTAATTATTGTCACATGATCGAAACTACTTTGACCTGCAAATCATAATTTCTGGACGATCTTTCATTCACAGCATCACGTAAATGCATTTTGCCCGTATGCCTTCATTGGTCCACCATGGGCCTGAAGTCAAGCTAGCTGTTGAGAGCTAAATAAAATGTGCATTACCATGTAAATAGAATTTGCAGATTTGGTGATTGTCCTGCCGAATCTAGCAAGTATTAATGTACATGTACTTGCTGTGCATGATATGGTATACATACACAGGTAATCTGCTAGTTCTTTTTAAAAATGCAACATAGATGTCTTGTCAGTCTGAATACTGGCAACAAGGATTGACTATAATCAAACCTTCACTCAGTATTCAACCTGAAACAGACTTCCTAATTCGGTGGATATCGGTTGCAGCAGACAGGTCAATTTTCAGTTCGTTTTAATTTATTGATTATTACTTTTTTATTTATTTTTTATTTTTTTTTTTTTTGGGGGGGTCAAGTTTTTAAATGTCTTAATTTTCTGAAAAATAATTACATAGTTTGATTATAGATAGAGTCCCAATGGAAAGCTCATACAATACTTCTAACACACACACACGCGCACGCAGACACGCACGCACACACGCACACACGCACACACACACACACACACACACACACACACACACACAAGCTTCATGATGCAATGAACGGAAGTCAGCATGACTATGTTCTAATAAAGTGCACATTTGATGATTTATCCCTTACATTACCAGGTCTCAAAAACACATCTTCATGCCAATGGTAATGAGAGAGTTAATTAAGTTCTAAAAAGTAAAATAAATCTTTAAATTGTTGTGAGCTCGCTCGTTCCATACCTATAAAAAACCTAACGTAAACAACGCCTCGTGCGCTCTGATGCATGCCCGGCTCAAGAAATTTTCAGGCTAATGAAGACGCTCTGAGCTAGCTCTATCTAGCCCAAGATTTCTTGGGAAATTTTCTCGAGCAAATAGCTAGCTACTTTGCCTGATCTGGCTAATTAAGACGCAAATAGCTAGCTATTTCATGATCTGGCTAGCTAACCTGATCAGAACTAGCTAGCTATTTTGCCACATCGGGCTAATGAAGATGCCCCTTTTGATACAAGTTTCAAGTATAAATATTGTTCACGTGAGCTTGCGCTACAAGTGGTACATAAATTAGATTATATAATCAGATTTATATATTTGTTTTAATCTATTTTATATATCCACACACATGGAAATCTATGTGATATGAATGAAAGGGAGGACTTAATATCAAACTTACCAGAAAGGGAAAATTACAATTCGTGAGACAAAGAAGGTAAGTGTAAACACTGCAAACATTCCATTAGCAGCCTTCTCAAATTGTGCATATTTGCACAGCTTTCCCGTCTGTATATTGTGAGAGAGAGAAAAAAGAGAGAGAGAGGAGAGGTAGAGAGAGAGAGAGAAGGATAGAAAGAAGGAATGAGAGGACAATTATACATATAAATATCACATTAATTGGATCAAAAATCTTCACACCTACTTACCAGAAAGGGAAAAATAATATCCGGGACACAAAAAAGACAACGGCAAATACACCAAAGAGGGTGTTGGCAGCTGCATGCTGTGTGGCGTAATTACACATTTTTGCCATCTGTCAAAAGGGGGGGGGGGGGGGGGGAGAAAGACATTACTGAGATATTTCTTCTGATTACAATAAAAACAGGGGGAAAGAAAAAAATCTACTGTGAATTGGGACTTTGTAACAGATGAAAGGTTTGTACCTGTCCTGATCACGTTGGTCTAGGAGTTCAAGAACAGTACATGTTGGAAAAACTTTTGTTTACAATGTCAACGTTACTCTAAATAAACAGCCTCCCATAAAATGTAAACTTACTCTTGTCATTACGGAGCAAATGAGGGGGTAATTTAGCCACTCATGGATACAGCACCCTGTCTTAAACAGTGAGACAATATTGCTATGGAATGAATAACATGCTATGCAGGGCTCAGCGCTAGCAGGCACCAAAATTAGAACTCTGGACCCCTAAAACCTTGAAATATTCAACAGGGGCCTAACGGTATACACAAAAACCCTACAAAGAAAATCCGGACCCCCTTTGAAACAAGTCAGTGCGGAGTCCTGTCTTCTGTATAATTATACAAATATACTACAGCATTACTATACATGCATAAACCAAATAATTGCAAAAGAACGGGGGAAGTTTGCATGACGTCAATGTGTCTGTGTTCTAGCAAGCGCATGACAAGTTCTAATAAATGGGAAGTTCTAATACAGGATCGTCTTTCATTTATGTGTTGTTGTTTTTTTAATTGTTTTAACCTGCCATAGGGACACCCTGTCTTTAGAAGGCAAGGGTAGTTATCCCCCTGCCTACCAACTCTAGCTCACCCCCGCCCACCACCCTCTGTGATGCAACCCACCTCTAAGAAGATGTCTGCCACATCATGCGTTACCAGGACGATGCAGCCGATGCGGGTGAAGTTGCAGGTCCAGGAGAAGCCCATAAGGAAGATGGTGGCGAAGTGGTGGACTAACTGGGGCACAAAATCCTGGGGGAAATAAAAGAGTGAAAAATGCCTTGGATGACCGCATTTCTTGTCCCCTATGAGCATGTTTATCAAACAAGACCATGAGGGGTAATGAAGAGAAGAGACAGGGAGAGGATAGGACAGAGATAGGTAAGAGGGATGTAAAAGAGAGAAGAAAGAAGGAAAGAGGGAGAGAGGGAGGAAAGAGGGAGGACAGTGGGAGAGGTGTAGGAGAGAGTAGACAGAAGCAGAGAGTGGGAGAGAGGGAGAGGAGAGGGAGGATATAGGCAGGAGGGATATTAGAGCGGTAGAAAGAAGGAGAGAGGAAGAACAGAGAGAGAGAAGAAAGATGTAGGAGAGAGTAGAAAGAAGGAGAAAGAGGGCAGAGAGGTGGGAGAGAGGGGAGATGTAGAAGAGAGTAGAAACAAGGCATTAGCAATATTGTGTCTCGCCCACTTGCAAAAATAACCAGAAATATCGCGATCTCCGTTGCTACGCAAATCCCTGGCTGACCATAACATGAAGGTACCCCCAGTGCATCTATGACCCAAGTTAGGTTGTAATCCAAGCAACCTATGTGAAGTTACATGTATTTGTCAAAAGAGAGTTTTGCAGGTAAACTTTAACGTATGACCTCAAATGACCTTTGACCTTTTCCTGTGACCTCCAACAGCACCATAACATGAAGGTACCCCCAGTGCATCTATGACCCAAGTTAGGTTGTAATCCAAGTAACCTATGTGAAGTTATTTGTCAAAAGAGAGTCTTGCAGGTAAACTTTAACGTATGACCTCAAATGACCTTTGACCTTATCCTGTGACCTCCAACGGCACCATAACATGAAGGTACCCCCAGTGCATCTATGACCCAAGTTAGGTTGTAATCCAAGCAACCCATGTGAAGTTATTTGTCAAAAGAGAGTCTTGCAGGTAAACTTTAACGTATGACCTCAAATGACCTTTGACCTTATCCTGTGACCTCCAACGGCACCATAACATGAAGGTACCCCCAGCGCATCTATGACCCAAATTAGGTTGTAATCCAAGCAACCCATGTGAAGTTATTTGTCAAAAGAGAGTCTTGCAGGTAAACTTTTACGTATGACCTCAAATGACCTTTGACCTTATCCTGTGACCTCCAACGGCACCATAACATGAAGGTACCCCCAGTGAATCTATGACCCAAGTTAGGTTGTAATCCAAGCAACCTATGTGAAGTTATTTGTCAAAAGAGAGTCTTGCAGGTAAACTTAAACGTATGACCTCAAATGACCTTTGACCTTATCTTGTGACCTCCAACAGCACCATAACATGAAGGTATCCCCAGTGCATCTATGACCCAAGTTAGGTTGTAATCCAAGCAACCTATGTGAAGTTATTTGTCAAAAGAGAGTCTTGCAGGTAAACTTTAACGTATGACCTCAAATGACCTTTGACCTTATCCTGTGACCTCCAACGGCACCATAACATGAAGGTACCCCCAGTGCATCTATGACCCAAGTTAGGTTGTAATCCAAGCAACCCATGTGAAGTTATTTGTCAAAAGAGAGTCTTGCAGGTAAACTTTAACGTATGACCTCAAATGACCTTTGACCTTATCCTGTGACCTCCAACGGTACTATAACATGAAGGTACCCCCAGTGCATCTATGACCCAAGTTAGGTTGTAATCCAAGCAACCCATGTGAAGTTATTTGTCAAAAGAGAGTCTTGCAGGTAAACTTTAACGTATGACCTCAAATGACCTTTGACCTTATCCTGTGACCTCCAACGGTACCATAACATGAAGGTACCCCCAGTGCATCTATCAATCAAGTGTGGCTGCCATTGCTGTAACAGTTGCCAAGTTATGGATCATAAGAGAGTCTTGCAGGTAAACTTTAACATTTGTGACGGACGACGGACGACGGACGACGGACGACGGACGGACGACGGACGACGGACGGACGACGGACGGACGACGGACGGACGACGGACGGACGACGGACGGACGCCATTTGGATCCCTTAGTCTCGCCTTCACCTCCGGTGGGCGAGACAAAAAGGAGAGAGGGAGGGGAGAGGGGGAGAGAGTGAGGCAAGGGAGGAGAGGGGGGAAAGAGAGGGAAAATAGAGGGGGAGAGAGGGAGGAAATAGGGAACAAAGGGAAGAGAGAGGGAAGAGAGATGGAACAAAGAGGGAAAAGAGTGGGAGAGAGAGGGAAGACAGAAAGAAGATAGAAGGAAGAGAGATGGAAGAAAGAGGGAGAATAGAGAGAGAATAGAGGGGGAAAGCTGGAGGGCGGGGGTAGGAGAGAGGAGAAAAGGGGGAGAAGGGAGAGAGGGGGGAGAGAAGGAGAATAGAGATAGAATAGAGGGTGAGTGAGGGAGGAGAGAGGAGAGAAGAGGAAAGAGGGGAGAGGAAAGGAGATAGGAGAGAGGGAGGAGAGAGGGAGGAGAGAGGGAGGAGAGAGGGAGGAGAGAGGGAGGAGAGAGGTAAGAGAGAGAGAATAGAGGGGGGGGGTAGAGGGGGAGAGAGAGGGATAATAGAGGGGGAGAGAGGGAGGGCAGGGGGAGGAGAGAGAGGTTGATAAGTAGTTGCATCATAGAACTAAAGAAGAAACAGTCATTATTTCAATAGTATACAGTAACTCTACAATCATTGACACTAGTTCACACAATGTGTCCCGTAAGAACAGACTTGACCCAGATTGCCTAAATTAAACATGATGACTTAAGCATTCCTCGTCTAGCCTGTAACACTCCTTGTACTTTGTACTCTGAGTGTAATAGATGACTGGTATCCGTTTCATTGTGTCTGGAGATTATATCACATAATGCTATCTTTGATATCACTAATTCGCTATGTCTTAAGTGGTCTTCAAACACCTAGTATGCAAATTGAATACACATTACATGATACTTTAAAGACAAGAAAAAAAATATATCGTGTTGATCAGTGAAACAAAAAAAGAGGGGATCAGGCCTGAGGGAAATGTTTTACTACAGTTCCCAACATAGTTCTTAGACAGATTTTGAATTACCAGTATCCTATATTCTATATTCTATATTCTATATAGTTTTATATGCACACGATTTATTCTTTAAATAGCCACCTTAGAGGGGTTTAGATTTTAAATACAACATGTACAGGTGTATGCTCATACAATACGTGCATAAATTATTCTATTAACTAAATTTCTGTGTGCAAGATACCAATGTAAATGGCACATTTCGCTCATTTACAAGAATAGACTATTTTGTTACTTGCTTCCTTTTATCACAGAAGGGCAGAATGCCCCTCTATGACATACATGTACTCTGTTCTATGTGCTACATGACAACTATGGGATAAATGAGCAAGCTACCACATGCATTGAGCAGGAAGGTCCAGTACATGTGGTCTAGAGGAGGTGCGTAAGCAAGGGGGGGGGGGGGGGCTATTTAAAGGATACTTTTTTTTTCTTTATTTTGCTCGTCTCCCCAGAGGTTGGTCTGGTAGACGGACGGTACCCCTACCTAATAATGTTTGCAAAAGAAATTTTGCAGCACTGAGAAAAAAAAATCATAACTACACCCCCCTCCTTTCAAAAATCCTGCGTATGCGCCTGGTCTAGAGAGACGCAGGTGTACCCCTGTTAGCATTCTCCACTCCCTTCTTCAATCACACAAACAGAAGCCTGACAGTGATGAATCCCTATGCCACAAGATGTCATGGTCTCCAGTATTAGTTTATCTAGATTTGATAGGACAATTGTACATGTAGGATACCCTGAGATGTGAACAAATACTTCGTCCCCTGCTTGGTCCCCTGTATTATATATTACATAATCTCTATCACCCAGGGTCCAATGTACACAAGCCTTGCATCTTTTTGGACCCCTCCACAAAAAAAAAAAATTCTAACATTCAAAGACCAAGAGACAAAAGATGATATTTAAAGGGCATTTTACCTTCAAAATGTAATTGTTAGCAATCTTCTTGCCAATGGTCTTAAATTCATGTGTTGTCTATTTTAGAAGCTTGCTGAAAGTTATTTGTCCTCAAATGATCCACATTATGGAGTAATTAATGATTGATTGAGGATTTGTGATTTAATCACTCATTACTCCAAATGTAGATCATTTGAGGGCAAATAACTTTTAGCAAGCTTCTAAAATAGACAATTCATGAATTTAAGACCATTGGCAAGAAGATTGCTAACAATTACATTTTGAAGGCTTTTTTGCCTTCCCAGTACAGTATATGCCCTTTAAACCAGAATAACCTAGAACGACCAACTACGGTAATAACTTTAACGCAGCCATCTGTAATCTGATAATGCAAAAATCATGTGCAGCTGCTAAGCTCTTTGATTACTTTATTTGCAGTGTAAGAATGCTTGAACGGCACATAAAAAGTTACAAACAAACCTTTCTTTTGACATCTGTGAAGAGAGACAGCACCAGAGACAGATAAAATGACATCTCAACCATGTAGTAATTATAGATAGGGGATGTAACTGCCTGTAAAACAAAGAAAAAAAAACATATCATGGATACTGTCTACGCCATACATTTTGCAGGGTTTTTAGTTTCGCGAATTTCGCGAGTCGGGTGCAATTTGCGAATTTAACAAGACGCGAAAACATGAATACGACGTGCACGAGTACATGTACTAATATAGCACTCCACGATCGCAAATTTAACCACTAGCGAAATTGCCAAGAAATCCTGATTCGCGAAAAATTACACTCGCGAAATATATGGCGTATACAGCACTACATCACAACTAAAAACTGACATACATGTACATGTACATTATTTTGTACTTACAGAGCCTGTCAGACAACATTACACTGGCTCTACATTGTAGTTGCTATTGCACATGCATGTTCATGTAAACTCAAAACAAAGTAGTTTGAGGCATTCATTCTAGAGTGAATTTCTGAATGGGTTCAGCAGAGCACTTTACGAGATTGGGCTGTGCATACGTATGGGAATTCTAGTATGTGTGCGAAGGAAGCATCGCTCTTTATTCTAATACAGGATATACATGTACAATACCTGTAGATGCTGAACAGGGTTGTACACTCAAATTGCCTGTGACTGTGAGTGAATTGAGCTTGGGAGCTTGTTGTGCAATGGTACCTGATTGATGGTAATAGCAGAGCATGAGGTGCCCAAACCAGGCTTCCTACAACATCACAGCTCATTGGCTGTTTCTATGGTACATGAAGTTACAAACAATTTAACATTGTCCACATCTTTATACTCACATTGAAAGCTTGAGGTTCGAAAACTAGTGCCTGTTTGATTGTAGCTATGGAAACAACCATCCAGTACAATACTTGCAGCTTATTGGATGTCTCCATGGTAGTTACATGTAACATTATAATGCAAAGGGGTCTGAATTATACTTACGTGGAAAGGGAACTGGTACCAGCAAAGCCTGAGGTCCCAGAACCAGGGCTCTTGTGGGACAGTAGAGATGCCATAGCTGAACACACAGATGTAGAACACACTCCTCCAGCTGCATGGTAAATACATGTACATGTACAACAAGTACATGAAAGGAAAACAGGGGAACAGAACAAAGATGGTTAAAGGTAATATTCATATAAAATCCAAAAATATGAAGATATTAATCTACAGAAAGCTTATAAGCCATACAATGAGCTTGGATGACATTCAAACAATATATCACTTTCCAAAAAGCAAAATTAGGGTGAAAACAATCACTGTATTCTCTGGGACAAATTTGACCTACTGAGAACATGAATCTCAAGAAGGAGATCTTCAAGAAGCTGGATGCGGTGTGCAAGCCCAGCGCTGTCCTGGCCAGCAACACCTCTACCTTGGACATTGATCAGGTCAGTTTCCATGGGCCATAAAAGTCCCATGGGCCATAAAAGGTCTTGTAATAAGCTCCTCGTAAAAGGTTTAGAAAGTGTTTTGATCTGCCTATTTCTTATTTATTTGACACCTGATTGTATCATTTTATGCATCAGTCCATTTGCATCAGTCCATTTGCTAATATCCTCTTTTATATGTTAAAGAGGATATTAGCAAATGGACTGATGCATAAAATGCACCAATAAAAAAATGTAAACAATAAAAAACACCAATTTCGTAACAATTTTGTAGCTTCATAGCAGAGTACCTCCTCTTTGTTTACTGGTATGTCTCAAGCAGAATGTGCCAAATTGACCTGTGTCTGTAGCACTGCTAATCCTGTCTTCAGGCTTTGTTATTAAAGGTGATATTCATAGAAAATCCAAAAATATGAAGATATTCATCTACAGAAAGCTTTTAAACCATACAATGAGCTCGGATGACATTCAAACAATATATCACTTTCCAAGAAGCGAAATTCGGGTGAAAACAATCACCGTATTCTCGGGCACAAATTTGACCTACTGTCATCCGAAACGGCCTTCAGGTCTGACGTAAGAAACGGGAGGCGTTATTGTGCATTACACATGCCAATCCACAGCTTCTTTTCCGTCAGAAGCATCAGGCATTGTTAATGAAACTGTGATGGCGGTTGCTAGTGGATTAACAGGTGTGATACACAATGGTCATTGTGAAGCATATCCCGGCTGTGACGTACACACAACGCCACTTTCCCTTAGGCGATTTCGTAGGTCAGGAAGAGAGTCAATTTAGTGAAATTTGACTTTCATTTAACACAAAACTGAACACTTTCATGGCATGTTAGCTGCATAAATTGCTTTAATAACTCATTCAATTATAAAATAAACTATATTTATTTGATTTTATTTCCTATGAATATCACCTTTAATACTGCCATTTAAGGAAGCAAGTAACAAAATTAACTTTTCTCATGATCAAAATATGTTGGTCATTTGCATTAATAGCAATTCACACATTGTTTTTGATTGAATATATCTCACACCAAGACGAATATACCTTTTTCAGATTTTGCCTGTATATGTAGGGGATGCCTGGTACAATCTAAAGATATCAACAGTGCTTTGCCAGTGCTACCTTTGTCAAAATAGGGCAGAATAGACCATTTACACTCAAAACATCAATTACATGTAAATCAAACTTTTGCAAGAGCATGACTTTTCATGTTGTAATTTGCACTTGTGATATTTCACAGCTAACGGGACTCTGGCGATTTTGGGGGCATGTACTGTACATGTACATGTAGCGCACATGCGCTTCATGGTATGCCATAATGTTTCTGGTATGTACAGTAACTACAGTGGCAGACTTCTACAGTGTAACATGTATCAAACAGCCATTGTGCAACAATACTAGATGAAATAGTGATGTGTCACACTTTTTAACCTTGTACCTTTGTATGATTACATGTACACAATAATAATGTACAAGAAATAATCTTTTCCCTTTTCCCTATAATGTAAATGAATCTCATCATAATTGTTAAGGCAAAGTCCATTTTTTTTTTGCCCCGAAACTCAAAATGGTATTCATATTCTCCCCCTGATCTCGTAAGTGCAACTTGAATTGGTGGAAAGGTACTGTACAGTAATGGTTGGTTTTGATAGATCAGCGCTGTGAAAACCCTCGTTTCAAAAGAAAATGACAGACAACAATTATGCCTACGGCCACTCCATGCAGGGCTCTACAAACCCACTTGCCCGATTGCCCGGGGCAAGTGAAAATGACGCCCGGGCAAGCATTTCTCAAAGACACTTGCCCGGACGGGCAAGTGGTTATTTTCCATCAAAAAATATGGAAATAACATTGTTCTTACGCATATGCGAGAAAATTAATGTGAATGTGTCTCATATCATGTCAAACCAGGCAAACACAGCCGAAATTGGAGTGAGATCACTGAGATTTTGTCATGAAAATTCGTCTGAAACTCCGTTCCGTGGACACTGCCATCTTGAACTGAAAAATAAATTCTGCGCATGAGCGATACCCGCATTATCAGAGAACTGGCTTGCGATCGCGAATGCGCGCATGCGCGATGTGAAATTTTTCGTAACAGCTGTCTTTATTTGTGTGTCCACATACCGTATTTACGTGGATTACTACATATGGGAATGTGAAAACATGTGTAAGCGATTGTTGTATGAGTTCAGCACATATACCTGCCGTGGAGCAGCAATGATTTAATTGATTTGCCCATGATTTTGATCGCTACCAGTACACTTGAAACGACAACATTAGCACATCTACCAAGAACCCTACCCAGAAATATCGGGCTGATTACTCTAAGGTTTTCTGTATTGACAAGCTCGAAACTGGGAGATCATGCCGCTAGTTCATAACTAAGTGTATCCATGACAGCCTACGGCTATGCGGCTAGTCACGGGTAGCTAGCCGCCTAGCCGTCCCGGGGCTATAGTGTCTAAACGGACGTTAATGCAGACCTAGAAATCACTTTTTGGACGAATTCAACAGCAAAGAAGTTGTCTAGGGTTAGACATTTTACTTTTGAAATGTGACTGTTTATAATCCTGTCAGCAGGCTTACGAGGTACATGTATTATGACAAGCTTTGCCACCTACAAATTACAATGCAATGTGGTGTAGTCAGTGTTATCAATATGTGTTTTTTAAATGCCTCTAGTCTTGTGAAAATGTCCTATACCTGCCTACATGTAGTGAGCAGAGTCTGCTCCCAACATGCCCAATTATTAAATTAAGGGAGGTCAGGCGTATGTGTGCTTCATTTTGAGTGAAAGCAAGAGTACTATAGTTAGGAGAGTCAGTGCTAAACATGATGGACTCAGATGATTAAAAACAAACACTAGTAACTTGTCAAACTCTGTGTAAATACCTATTATTAAGTTCAGTTGTCCTGTAAAGTATGTTACAATTCGGCAGGATAAGGTATGCCGTTTCTGCAGAAGAATTAGTGAAAAACAAAGGTTATAATAAGAAAAAAATGGGCAAGCAGTTTTTCCTCCAGGGCAAGCAAATATTTTTACCACTTGCCCGAAAGGGCAAGTGGCAAATTTTTTTTTTGTAGAGCCCTGCCATGGCAGAGGCATACAGTGTAAAAAGACAGATTGTCTTGTGTGCATGCATCTACAGTGTATGTACATTTGGACAATTCCATGAATTACATGTAATGGACAAATTGCACAAAAAAATGCAAATGTCATAGATACACTGTACATGTACAGTATTAGGCTACAGAGTTCAGTGTACATACTAGTTTTGGTATGTTGCTTGCAGAATGGTGCATTCATTCACATTTTCATACTTATGTACAGCGTACATGTACCGGTTCATGTATTTTTAGCCTTCAAACAGAAATACAATTGAATGGACTAAAAATGAACTAACACTATTTTTATACAAACAGACAAAGTGTAACAAAAAGTTAAGAGTATTTTTGTTCTAGCAGTTGAAACTGAAAACATTTCATACAAAACTCATGATATCATACCAATTACCATGACACAAGCAATATGTTCAGCACCCTTTTGTTTAAATGCGCCTACCGGTAGCTTGGTTCTTTCCTCTTTAAACTGACAGGAGGTGATTGCAATCACCGACTTTAGTGGTTTTGCTGACAAAATTAATGATTTTGTGCAAGAATTGGATTGATTTTGTGCCCCACAAATGTTCCTTTAAATGTATGGGTACTTAGCTTAACCCCCAATGAGAATACAAGTACATATATACATACAATTGTTTACAATGTTACTACGAAGTACTACAAAAAGAACTACATTCTGTGCATACAATACAATATCCTTCAAGGCACTCTTGTACATATGTATGTACATTGGGTCATTTTATTGGGGTACTGTGGGCCAAGGAATAGTTGACAATGTTAGAGCTGGCTATTTGGAGATAAGATTCTGCTTTAAAACCATCTGTATTTGTGTAACACCACAAGTCGGTAAATCATTTACCCATGGTTTCATAAAATAAAAGGCAGATTTTCTGCAAATCTTCTGGAAAACTTTGGGTGTGCACAGTTCAAAGTTTAAAACATGTGCTGCATTTGGGTATCGTTGGGAGCTTTTTAATATTGCTTCTCACTAACAGTGTACTGTATTTCCCTTTTACTTCACTGTAAATAAAACAGCGATAAATTAGAGAAATTCAACTGCATGCAGTTGACTGGTATGCCTTCGCCCTCCTGCACAGTCACTGGAGTACATGTATTGCTAAAATCTCTAATACTTAGCAAAATGTTATCGTCCCTCTGATGCCTGGAAAACTTACTATTTGATTATTAATTGAGAGAGACATGTAGTCATACCATATATTTTACCATGTTTGGTGATATTTGGTAAAATTTTTCACAATTCATCAAATAAACAGCAACATTTTTTTTCTTTTTTATAACATCTAGGTCTTAGCCTATAACTTGTACTTTGTTTAAAGAATACACTTACAAAGTTTCTGAGAACTTGACCAGTACACTGGGCCGATCCTGGTTGCGCCGACGGCGGAACCAGCGCTCCACATTGCGGACTGACCAGTCCAGCTGCTTGGCCAGACCCTCAAGCCGTTTGTGGTCAGGGTTGCGGGACACTGACCGGAAGACCTTCTCCAAGATGGTGTTGGGGGTGGCCTGATAGGATGACGAGGGACCACTGCGGGGTTTGATCCCTAGGAGGTGTCCGACAGGCATGGCCACGCATCTACAGACACAGCCAAATCAAAATAGGACTTCACATTGTTAGCAACTCAAATGTCTACTAGGTGTTAAAATTTGTTGACAACATTGAAAAATGATTAAAAATATGTTACGGTTCAAATCAAGTTGAAAGAAACACATCATTAAGTCAAAGGATGTCAAGTTTGTTAGAAGCAGGTTTCGTAACATTTTATCAATTATCATTCTTGTAACAATCTTTTAACAAAACACAACAAAAAAGGCAAGTCCCCCCCCCCCCCCCCTAAGCAAAATAACATAACTTTTTACCGCAGAGGTTTTGAGCAACATAACTTGGCAGGATTGTACCATCACTTATTGACTAACTTCTGTGTGAAAATCACATTAATCCACTCAGTCATGCATGAGTGAGCACTCATTAAAGACAAAATTGTCACTTTTCAAAAGTCACAAGGGTAATTGTTCATATGCAGTTTTAACAGTGCACTTTGGCATTTCTTGTGCAATTTTTAAAGTGTATTCACTCAACTATGACATGGAAATACATGTAACTTCTTATGTTCACATAACAGGTCATGTTACATCTTTGCTAAAATATCTACAGAGTTTTATTTTTTTTCACAAAAATAAAGGTTTTTTCCAAGTTTCAAACTCAAGAGGGATGAATATTTCTTAAACTGTGCTCACTCAACCAGAACAATGGGTGAAGTGTCGGGATAGGTGTTAGTGCGTCGAGAGATGAATGATAAACAATGAAAAGACATAACTTATGCACCAGAAATGGAATTCATTAAAATTCATGACAGAATCCCCAAATTACCCTTGTGACTTTTGAAAAGTGACAATTTTGCCATTAATATATGTTCACTCATGAATGACTTAGTAGAATAATGTAAATTTCACATGGAATATAGTAAGTGAAGGTACAATCCTGCCAAGTTATGTTGCTCAAAACCTCTTCAATAAAACATTATGCTATTTTGCTTAGGGGGGACTTACTTGTTTTTGTTGTGTTTATTGAATAAGATTTTCATTTTTGCACAAATTCGGACCTAAAAGTGTGTGTGTCAGATACATAGAGCAACAAAATAATGTTCTTATTTAGCTCTATGGTCAGAAACATGTATTCAATTCAGAATACAATGTTCATTGTGCATCACACCTAGGAATCCACTAGCAATGGCCATAACTCATGCTGCTTCTGGCAGAAAAGACCTTGTGGATTGACATACAAGTGACATTAGAAATATTCCACTCCAGATCGCAATGTTTCAACAAATAATTGGGGGCATTATTTGGGGGTAATTGCCTAGCTAGCAAATTTCACTTTTTGATATTTTTGTTGGAACATAAAAAAACTAGAGCAATTTGACTGCCATGCAGTCGATAAATATGCCTTTGTTCTTTTGTTTAAATTCATGTGGTTGACAATGGCAATCTTCTCAGAAAACTTGTGTGTTTGGTGAGCAATGTAACTACACTCCAGCTCAAAGGAATTGGCATAGGGAAAGGGATGAAAGGGAAGGAACCGCAGTTGTAAACCGCAGTATATTTTGTCCAGTTCAGCATGAAACGGGATGCTTTTTAGGCTAAAGCATGTTTCATGCTGAACTGGACAAAATATATCGCAGTTTAAAACTGCAGCTGTTTCCCTTTCTCTTCCCCTATGCCAATTTCTTTGAGCTGTAGTGTATATGAACGTAAACCATTCAATTTCTAGTACTTACAACAAAAAATTGGGCAATGTTTGGCCCTATTTTCAGTATAAAACTGCTCTCCCCAATTACATGAATTTGTGGAAAAAAAATGTAAATCAACCATCACAATTTAAATGGAAAATAAATCAAAATGGGTACAATTTCGATCCAATACATGTACATTATCTTCCCCATTACATGGATACTGGCATTGTAGCATTTGTTTAAATTTTCAATACATACCGGTAATTCAGCCCTCATACATTGTGATCTACAAAAAAAAAACTTCAAAAAAGGTACAATTTAACTTTACAATCTTTGCCCTTTTTATCTAATATGGTCCCCATTACAATGATACTGGCAACCAAAAAAATACACGGGGGCGGCGGGCGAATTCGCCCCGGAAACACCTAAAAGAGCCCCCGAAACAGGCCAAAAATGCAATTTCGTGGGCGACACAAAAATAGGAAATCGCCCCCGTAACATTTGCCACACGACTAGACTACAAGCGGCCAATCCTAGCTTGACGGCCGCGCACTGCACTGCGGCAATTTGCACAGCGAAGATTGAGAGCGCGCAAGCAAACACAGCATGTTTCACCGACTCACTGTACTGCTGAATGCATGCTGTGTGTAGTGCAGTATCCATCGCACGTGGAGCGTTTCTTCCATGCGCGCGCGCCCGATATCTATGGTAAGCCGTTCCCGCCATAATGCGTGCCAAAAACCATACGCGTACGTTCTGACTTGCACGCGTATGGTTTTGGCACGCGTTTTGGCGGGAACGGCTCTTCATAGTTTCTTCCATGCGCGCACGCCCGATACGAATGCATAGTGCATACCTAGCTAGCTAGGCCTAGGCGCTGGGCTAGACGGCCAGTCGGCCATGCATATGATCGTACGTGTACTGTGATGTGTAGTGAGCGGTGAGTGGGCTGCGTTGCACCGAGCATTGGTGCAAGGTAGTCGAGATAAGCAGTGATAATTTTGGAAAATATCATTAATTATATTGCGCAGAACTTGGACACACTTACGGAGAATACTTACATGAATACTTCCGTAGTTGCTTTGAAGATAAATTTAGTCCATGATGGGTTTTTTTTCTTGAAAACATACCATCGTACGGCGGTCAGAATTAATGCAGCTGGGAAACATGTATACAAAGATTGCCGACTTTTTGAAGTTTACGCGCATGCGCCAATTCTCTATACGATTCGTGTGTGTTACGTTTTCAACAACAATCCATTACCGTAGCACTCTTTTCACATCGTTGTTTTTTTTCTTTTTTCATTATTATTGGAACAGATTTTATATTCCAATTTTTATTTCATTATATTTAAAATTTTATTTTGGAGCATTTATTATACTTTGCATATTTATGTTTGTCCGTAATTTTTTGTTTTGTTTTGTTTTTAAGAGCCACTTTTTTCAACCCAATAACGCCATCCCGCTAAGCTAGATTTCAGTGATGGTGCAGTGGCCGGTATTAGGAAAGTTGGAAGATTCGGAACTATTTCTCTTACAAAATCCTTGATCCGCCACTGAAGTTTATAACATAGAAATTAATCATATTTTGGTCACTTTAAATGACACAATTAATGAAAATCAGGTTGATAATTTGCACAATCAAAACAATAAAAAAATCACTTTTCTCATGCATATTCATCAATAGCGCTAAATACGGTCATCAGAGCGAAAGCGTCATCATCATGAATATTACTTTGCGCATGCCTACGAAGTTATTAAACAGCCAAGATGGCAGTCTGAAAGGGACTTCGTTTTGTTAGACCATGATTAGACAGACACATGAAGGGGAAATTGGTAACGTTACTCAATATTTTCCATCATTTTCTTACTTCAGACATATGGAAGTTACATTCAACCATTCATATACTGTGATAAATATACTTGAAATGAGTAATTCATCCATGTGCACGGGTCGATTATTCATTAATCGCACCCGACATGCCGGGAAATCGGGGGCGAGCCCTCAGGACGCTCCCGCTGCGCGGGAGCAGTCCCGGGGCTAACGCGGTACATGAATAATGAATGCTTCCGTGTTGAGCTTTGAAGTTTGAGAAGAACATGGATAAATTCCTGGTTCGAGCGGAAACAACAGGGGATCAGCATCTAATGACCCGTTCATTAGCGGTACGACTAAAGCAAAGAAGTTTTCGGCTTCCCGTACAGCCGCTCGAACCAGGAATTTATCCATGTTTTTTCTGAAACTTCAAACTTCAAACTTCGGCCGTCAAGCTGCTAGTGCTATGCTATGCATGGCATAGTCAGACGTCAGCGACTCAGCTCAGTCAGAGCCAGGGGCATAAACGTAAACATGCACAGTACATACGGTACGGTAAGTACAATTTGATATAAATCTTTTAATCTAAATTTAAGATTTGATCAATGTTATGTAGATCTAATGTAGTTGAATTTTGAAGATTTTCAATGTCAAGGAATATGAAAAAAAAATGCACGGCAAACTGTGTTGCCCATGAATGGTCACAACGGGATAGTCACAATAGCTCTCCTGTAGTTACGGCCGCCTTACTAGTCGGCAAACGGGTATGGCAGCTGCTGTGGCATACCAGTTTGCCGACTAGTAAGGCGGCCATAACTACGGGAGAGCTATTGTTTGATTGTGACTATCCCGTTGTGACCATTTATGGCCGGGCAACACAGTTTGCCGTGCATTTTTTTTTTCATATTCCTTGACATTGAAAATCTTCAAAATTCAACTACATTAGATCTACATAACATTTATCAAATCTTAAATTTAGATTACAAGATTTATATCAAATTGTACTTACCGTACCGTATGTACTGTGCATGTTTACGTTTATGCCCCTGGCTCTGACTGAGCTGAGTCGCTGACGCCAATGAAATATTTAACCTGAATCAACTTTTTAATTTGTTACCCCCCCCCCCCCCTTTTCGTTTTTTTTTTGGTCACCCCCCCCTCCTCTTTCTCCTCCAAATTTTTTTTAATTTTTTTTGGCTGAAGCCCCCCCCCCCCCCCCCCCCCCCCCCCCCACTAAGAGCACTGTTTGAGACTTGACGGAATGGAGAAATTTGTGAAGAAAAAACACTCCCCAAAACCCACCACTACCACCCCCCCCCCCCCCCCCATGCTCATCAACTTCTTGTAAACCCCCCCCCCCCCTTACAATAATCCTGCGTACGCGCCTGACACACACACACACACACGCAAAAAAAAAAACGCAAACAAAACCGCGAAATAGCTGCAGAAATTGTAGCCCTGGAAAGTGGAAAAAGAGCCCTGGAAAATGAAAAAGTAGCCCTGAAAAATTTTTAAGTTTCTCCAAAAAGAGCCCTGGAAAGAAAAAAAGTAATTTTTTGGTTGGATACTGGCATAGAACCTTTCGTTTTAACAAAATGGTTGATAGGCTAACAAATTTGCCTCCCCCCATCTTCATCAGCATGGGCGTACATTGTACTGTACATGTGCAAATGCTGTATTAAAAGCAGTAGTGTTAATTAAGGGGTTTACATTTCTCATTGCCAGGTACGCCTCAGAGTGATGAAAGCAGATAGAGACAGAGGAGGAACGCTCCTCCTCTTCTTCCACTGTACAGGTACCCTACTCCGCATCGCTCCTTACGATGTATACCCATTCTAAAATCAAACAAGTGCGTGCCTATGTTTGCTTGCACAGCATTGCCTGTGTTTACCTCCAGGAAGATGCAATATCCTGGAGTTGCGGCTGTAGCTATAGTATACCTTGCATCAAGAGTCTCTGCCTGAGAGGCACAAGGCAGTCAAGTGAGCATGCATGTATACAGTACATACACTATACAGCTCAAAGGAATTGGCATCGGATAAAGGGAAAGGGAAGAAAGGGAAGGGGCCGTAGTTTTAAACCATGGTATATTTTGTCCAGTTCAGCATGAAACATGATGCTTTAGCCTAACCCAACCCAACCAATGATCGAGCAAGTGCGTATACATGTCATATCATCGCGGAAAGTTCAAGAAAATGGCGACACACAGTGAGCTTTCATTTTGCTAAGAATATTGTGATTCCTATCTCTCTGACATTTCGGCGGGGTGTTATAGAGCTATTAGCTCTACGGGTTTTATCGGTCACTATGAGGAATAAATTCACCTGTCAGCATACATTGTACATATGCAGTTATTTGGGGTAAGGTTTCCTGTTATGAAGAAGGAGGTCACAATATGAAGGGCAAGGCTTGTTAGTATGTTGTCAAAGCGTCAACCACAATGGAATTTCTAGACAATTATTGAAGAAAAAAATCCAGACTATTGAGGCTTTGAGCAATTTCACCACCGCAAAGCCAAAAAGAGCCCTACATCAGCTTCCTTTGGCTTTGTGGTGGTGATACTGCTCAAATAGACAAAAAATCCCTGAAAAATAGAATTCAAGGCTTCAAAAGAAGCCCAATTAAGGCTGCATATGAATTCAACTCCCTAAATGGTGTGGTGCAAGACCATGCCCAGTCAACCTTTACATTCCACTCCAATAATTACATACAGCACCACCACACAAAAATTTTGTGACTTTTTAGATTTTGATAGTCAAGTCCAGTCTATCGTGGAATAGCCCAGCTCAGAATCATAGACACCAATGTGACATTAACATCATTCTCTACAAGAAAATATGTCATTGTCATAGTGGTTCTTTTGTGATTTGATTTGTTTTTTTTTGTAAGAACACCTACCCGACACCATTTTATTTTATACAGCTTACTCTCGATACAACGAGCACGGACATAATGAGGTGTCGTTATAACGAGAGAAATCTCTCGGTCCCAAAACTTTCTACATGCAAACCTATGGTGCACCACGTCGCTTACAACGAGCACGGTTATAACGAGATTTTGTTATAAAGAGCTTATTATGTTGACCCCAAGACAAAGGAAAACATAACAATTGCGTCCCGTTACAAGGAAGGAAAAATCGAGGGCTTGCTAGTTGAAAACAATCTTCTCAAAAGATTGAAAACACATGACAACACCAGCACCGCAAGGAGCCAGACACACATCTCGTAATACACGTCCACACAACGTAAACATGTGCACAGTTTATGATACACTGTACACCACTCCTTCGCACATGCACAGCGTATGTACCTTGAAAGCACATGGTTTGCAAGCCCGATCCCATCTCGGCAATACAATGATACGGCACGGCGCGTGCTGAATTGGGGGTGTGTCTGATGAGAAGCGATTGATTGGGTTTCTTGACAAAAATTAATGTGATCTCGGACAGGTGAAGTATATTTCAATTGAATGCAATTAGCTATTAAAACGGCAAAAATATATCAAGGTCGGATGATGTGTTGAGCAAAAATAAATCCCCTTTTCAGTTTGAAAACACACGTTTCAAATACCTTTTTTCAGTTTGAAAACGCATGTTTCCAAGATGGCTATGGATGTCAAAACATAATAAAACACAAGGAACACACAAGCATGTTTCAATGTGTTTCACTGTTTTTTATTCTGTTTGGATGCAACGAGGTTTCGTTATAATGAGGAAAAAGCCCTGGTCCCGACAACCTCCTTATATAGAGAGTAAGCTGTATAATGATGATATAATCATCAAGAAGTTTTCAGCTCTGAGAGAAGTTCTTATGCTTGTAATTTATCAAACTTCTTTTTATGCCATTTCTTAAACAGTGGCATCAGTCCATAACACAGACACAACACAAGGTGATATCTGATAGTTCTGTCGTTTATTTTGTCAGAGTTGTAGACAACTATGGGCATATATGTACCTGTACTAGACATATACAATTAATTGTTAATCCACCTCTTTCAATTTAGCCAGAGAGGGAAAAAATGTATCATGTCATGGCGCTTCTATCCTGCTGTTTTTCATTTTATTCTCTGAAGAAATTTATGTTATCTTTATTCTTTTTCTGTGGGAGGGGGGGTGCTTTTGTGCAATGTAGATAGCTAAATCGCCCTGTCGCTCCTTCACTATATGAGTAGTACAATGTTAGTTAGTATGAAGACATTACATCATCTTTTCTTTGAAGCCTGTTGAAAGCAAGGGAGTACTACACAATACAAACACAATTGATCCAAATTGATCAACAAGGTGCTGCTGAAGAAAGCAAAGGTAGGGTGGAACAGAAGTCCTGCAATGTCTCTTTTGAGGGCAAGCATCCAAGCATGGAGGTACTCTATTGTCGTCTCCATGAATGGGGGATCACCACACACATTCCTGCAGGAGCAACAATGGATGTCAGTGGTTTTTGTAGTGGTGCTCACATACTATTCATAGGGAGGTCACTAGGCCCATTTACACTGGCAAGCAAAAATCATGATTTTTCTAAGATCGCGATCATTGGGTGTAAGTTGCTAGGCAACTCTACCCCCTCAAAAGGAAGCCTCTCAAAAGATACAGGAGAAATACAAACCTCCGGCTAATGCGGTGGCAGCATGTATGCCAGGAGTGGACCACGAGATCTGGGATTCTCTTCCGCCAAGAGCAAGGGCCACCGATGCCCGGTTACAAAAACTGCAGATGAATATTGAAAAGGGTCTTCTTCCTTTTGTGGAGATGTTATACTATCTCAGAGAGGTCGGAAAAGGCAAGAAGACCGTCGATATCGCTAAGTTGCAACATCTGGCCATAGATGGCCTAATGTATGTAGCTGATTATGTCAGCTATCTTTACTTTACTTACTTTACTTTACTTTAATCCAACGATGATTGTAGGACTTCGCCTGTTCATCGATCATAGATTGAAACATTTTCCTTGACTTATCACGCTAACATGTATGTGGGTCAGGACAGTGTATAAAATACATACAGCCTATACAGGCTCATAAAGAAGATCATGATTATCAATCCAATATTTGTCAAGCCTATTTTTGAAGGAGTTCACAGAAGTTGCTGAGACAACACAATCAGGAAGACTATTCCACAAATCAACAACTCTGTTACTGAAGAAATACTTCCTCATATCAAGACGAGAGTACTGCTTGTCTAGTTTCAATTTGTGACCTCTAGACGTTCTGTGTGCCAGGTGAAACAGATCGTATTTAGTGTTGTACACTCTGGTCAAGTACTTAAAAACATCTATCATGTCACCCCTCCTACGCCTATGAGCAAGAGTTGGCAGTTTGAGCTTCATGAGGCGCTCACGATATGTCAAATGACTAAACCCCAGAATAATTTTAGTTGCACGCCTCTGTACACTCTCAAAATTCCTCTGCTCTCCTATTCTATAGGGTGACCATGCTGCCCGACCATACTCTAAGATGGGTCTAACAAGACCCTTAAACAAAAACAACATCGTAGCAGCATCAAGATTCACAAACGTCCTTCTTACGATACCTAAAACTCTGTTAGCTTTCAAGCTTGCTTGGGAGACTTGATTTTTGAAAGACAGTTTTGAGTCTACTGAAACTCTTAGATCTTTTTCAACATGAACTTCTCTTAGAGCTACTTCACCTGATTCACTCATCATATGATATTCTGTTTGCATATTTGGATTTTGATTCCCAAGCTTTAAAACAGTGCACTTCTCAGGATGGAATCGAAGCAGCCACTTTGCAGCCCATTCTTCCAGTTTCAACAAGTCACATTGAAGTTGCACAACAGAATCTCTCTTGTCAGAACGAACATACAACTTTGTATCGTCAGCAAACATAGTGACCTTTGACTGAACTGTGTCAGGGAGGTCGTTAACAAAGATCAAAAAGAGGGTCGGACCCAACACACTACCTTGAGGCACGCCACTCACTACTTCTCCCCAAGAGGACTCCTTTCCACTGACTACAACCCTCTGTCTCCTACCAATCAAAAAAGATTTCAACCAGGAAAGAAGTTTACCACCAACACCGGAAGATTCCAACTTAACAAGAAGACGTTGGTGAGGGACGGTGTCAAAAGCTTTCATTAGATCCATATATATAGCATCAATTGTGCCGCCCTCATCCAACGCCTGTGTCCAATCATCAAGTACCTCTAAGAGGTTTGTGATGCAAGATCGGCCAGCAACAAAGCCGTGTTGATGCCTGGAAATCAGGTCATTACTTGTCAGGTGATCACACAACTTTTTACGAATGAGATTTTCCATGATTTTACATATAATGCATGTTAAACTAACCGGTCGATAGTTTTTGCTGTCTGTCTTACTACCTTTCTTAACAAGGCATTAGCAATATTGTGTCTCGCCCACTTGCGAAAATAACCAGATCTCCGTTGCTACGCAATGACCTCAAATGACCTTTGACCTTATCATGTGACCTCTTACAGCACAATAACATGCAGGTGCCCCCAGTGCATCCATTATCCAAGTTTGATTGCCATTGTAGCAACATGTGATGAGTTATGTGTGATAAGAGAGTCTTGCAAGTAAACTTTAATGTATGACCTCAAATGACCTTTGACCTTATCCTGTGACCTCCAACGGTACCATAACATGAAGGTACCCCCAGTGCATCTATGACCCAAGTTAGGTTGTAATCCAAGCAACCTATGTGAAGTTATTTGTCAAAAGAGAGTCTTGCAGGTAAACTTTAACATAGAAAAAGAGAGTCTTGCACATACTCCTTAATATATGACCTCAAATGACCTTTGACATCATCACATGACCTCTGACAACACCATAACATGAAGATACCCCTAGTGCTTCTATCAACCAAGTGTGGCTGCCATTGCTGTAACAGTTGCCAAGTTATGGATCATAAGAGAGTCTTGCAGGTAAACTTTAACATTTGTGACGGACGACGGACGACAGACGGACGACGGACGGACGATGGACGGAAGCCATTTGGATCCCTTAGTCTCGCCTTCACCTCCGGTGGGCGAGACAAAAATGGGTGACACATTAGCCGATTTCCAGTCTAATGGTAGCTGTCCGCTTTCCATGCTTTTTTGGAAGAGTAAAGATATCGGCAGTGCTAACACTTCTGCTAATTCTCTCAATGGGTAAGGATGTAAATTATCTGGCCCTGGAGATTTATTAGACTTTAGATTTGACAACAAACTAAACACATCTCCTGAGGTTATTTCAACATTACATAAGGGAGCATCAAACCTAGCCAGTGGAGGAGCCGGGATGTCCATCTCATCTTCCTTTGTAAAGACTGATGAGAAAAAAGCCTGTAAAACTTCTGCTTTTTCTTGGTCTGAAGATGTTTTACTACCATCTGGTTTAGTCAGATTTGATACACTTTCAAGAGTTGTTGTTTTTGATCTAACATAGGACCAAAAACCTTTTGCATTTTTCTTCACATTAGAAGCAATTGAGTGCTCAAATTCACTAGCAGCTTTTCTACAGTGCCATCTTGCCTGGTTACTTACTCTTTTGTAATGCAATTCCTGGTCTTCTAGTTCAGTATGAGAATATCTCCTGGTATTGTTTACACTAAGCATGTTACGCCACTTCCTGAACTGTCTGTGTTTTTCCCTAACAAGCTCAAGTGTTTTACCCTTAATCCATGTTTTCTTCCCTTTGTTTACATGTCGTTTCTTAGGCGTGTATCGATTAATGACATTGTTCAATGTTCAAACCAGTATGAAGTGTCAGGAAAATATGAAGCAGTATCTCAACTCCAGATATCAGGTCCTGTGTGCGAAGACAGTGCTGATAACCGACCACCATATTAGGAAACTATCTGGCCGCGACTCTGAAAAGCGTTTCAGAGACTTTAAACGCGAGTCGGAAGATATCGCCTGGCCAACCTATCACCTATCGCGATCGGCAGCACCGTCGCAGAGACAGCTGTCCCTATCACCGAGAGCTTGCCACATCTCGAAGGGATGCTTTCTGAAGATCCAGGCCCCCAGGGCCCAGCGACCTTTTCCTGGCGGCCTCCAGCTAATCACCAAGCTCCAGCCTCCTTTTGACGTGACCCCACCCCCACCCTCCACTTATACAAAGCCGCGTACATGTACACCCCAGCCAAGCCTCACGCAAAAAGATAAAAGTGTGTCAATACCCCATGCTGGAAGACTCAAGTTTTTTGTTGCACAAGTAATTTTTCATCTACAGAAATGTATCACATTGACAGGTACACTGTAACGAGGTGGCTGTACAGGGATTAGGGATGTATACAGTAGGCCTACCTGTTCATATTTCACTTGAATATTCTAAATGACTGTACAATTGCTACATGTATATGTACATTGTAGAAAATCACTTGAAAAAACTGTTTATTGAACTTGCACATCTTACATAAAATACACAAAACTTTTGTTGGTATCATTTATCATCCACGGCATGAAAATGCCTTGATTTCTTTACAAATGTAGATGTATTCTGGTATTTTAAGTAACATATTTATTGTAAGAGATTGTTCACAAGTTGGCAGCTCTTCTTTCATTTGAATGAAGCAAATATATATCATGTATCAACAACGCTTACTTACAACTGTACAAACTTGTTGTACCAACTACATGTAGCTTACACAACATGCACAAAAACACACTAAAAATCAAAGTAATCTAGACGTAGTGACTAGTCTAACTTTTTTTTTTTAAGTCATAAAAAATAACTCATTAATTAACTGCCAATAAAAAGTCAAGGCTTTATTATTTACTGATTGATGCCAGACATGCCAGAGGCATGAAACTCACTTTTAAAATACCACATATCAATCATATTAACCAAACCAAGTAATTTCATATTCCATCTATTCCAGCTATGCTAACACTACACTACAGTCCAGATGGAAATGCAATCCGGGATCACATCCAAACCCACAAACCAATGAAATGCTAAGCAACACACGACGCTAGATTATTATGCTTAGCGCGACATGCACGCCGAAAAAGAGAACACTCAACACACAAGTTTACAAATCTACACACACACATTCTGAATTGGCCATTTAGAGTCCCAATCATCGTTGCAGTGCCAGGCAGTGGCTGATGATCTTACCGTTCAAATATGATGCGGATAACCAGCAGGCTGACGGCTAAAGGAATGACGATATAAAAATCCTCAAGAGAAGGAAATGCTACTTTCTCTGTGCTCTTGATATCAGCCCATGTAATATTTTTAGGAAGCCAGAATCTTTCGTCCCAAAACCAAGAAGTTGTTGAAGCCATCTTCGTCTATTTCGTCAAACATGAACAACCACCTAGCGCCTGTAATAAACGTAAAATAGCGCCAGCAGTACTGCAGCAGCAGTATAACTGCACAGTTTGTTTACGCGAAACGATCTTGTTCTTTCCGAAGCGATGAATGAAGAAAATATAGGTGACTGCGCGCGCGCGCGTACGCTTGCTGTGAGAATGGACGATGTTTATGTTTGTTTTGCTGTAGCGCCACCTGTCAGCAATCAAAAGACTACTCTGTTTAAATATTTTTGTTCTATTATTTCATATTTTCTTAAGAAATCGACTCGTTTAGCACTGCCCACCGATATCTCAGTGCTGACGTTCGACATCATCATGGCGCGTAGACTGTAAAACGTAAAGCAGTCAAAGCAATACAATGGACAGGTTATATATGACCATGAAAAATCTGACGAACAGATTACATCATTACAAACTCTCTTTAAGACCCTCGAAAAATCAAAGCCCAGCCTTATAATTAGGCATAGGACTACCCAAGACAAAAATCCAGTTGAAACAATTCAAAATCCAACCGGTTTTAATTGGTTTTAACTGGAGCCATCTAATCTCATTTAGTTCCAGTTGGAAAACGAGTTAGAAAGCAGTTGCTAATTATTTTTTAGTTTAGTATTCAAAAGTTATTCATAGCATTTATAAGTTACTCAACTGTTCCCGATTGGAAATCAAACTTTAAATCGTATTGGAAATCCAAAACAACTGGCAATTAATCCTCCTGGGAAATCCAACTGGAAATTCAACAAGAAATCCCAATGGAACTTAAAAGGATGGTTAACCCTGAACTTGTTTTGGTTTCAATAAAAGGAGACACATAGCAGAAACGTATGAGTGAAAGTTTTACAAAAATCAGTAGAAGGAAAAGAAAGATTTTTAAGTTTTGATTTTGTGACGTCACGTGCGAGGTACTTTCCCATAATATGCCTATATATACTACTTTTTCCATAAATTATATTTTCTATGTTCTTTGATGAAGGAATACATTCTTTTCATAGTCATATGTGTGTAAAAACATGTGTCTAATGATATATCAAACGCACAGGTGAAATGGTAGATATCCTTTTGAGAAAATTGACGTAAAAAAAAATACAACATAGCCTATGGGAGGGCACCTCGCACGTGACGTCACAAAATAAAAACTTGAAAATCAAAACCTTCACTAATTATGTTTCTTTCATGGGTCTCCTTTTATTGAAAGCAACATAATTTCAGGGTAAACTATCCCTTTAATTTGAAATTATCTAGAAATCCATAGGCTAGAAGTATTTCCAGTTCACTTCATGAGTAGATTAATTTGCTCTAATTTACTACGATGAACGAGTTTTTGACGAAAAATCTTTGGAAATGAAATGACTTGGTGAGAACATTATAAACAACAATTATGTTTTATATTTTTGGTTATTTTTGGTTATAATTCTGGATTATTGTTTAATGAAAAATAATGGGCCCATATGAGCTGAACATGTTACATATGGGCCTCAGTAGTGACCCACATGACTCCCATATGGGTCCCGATACTTTGCTTTCTGGGAAGGATATTGCTTTCCTCAAAGATAAGAGGTCAATGTTCGTGGTGGTAGCTTTTTGTGATGTCATTATGTATCTCAAAACCATCACAGCCTATAGTGCCTATAGTGTATGTCATTTCAAAGCTATGATAAAAACATATTTCATCGGCATGAACGTCTATGACTTGTATGTATGTATATTGCACATATCATGTACACCGAGGCATTACATTACATGCGCAATTTGCGCTTTTGACTATATCAGGCTTGTAGTACATATCAATATACTTTCATTACTATTAGGATGATCCATCTCGGTAGCAAACATGGATATGTTGATGGAGGCCGAAAGTATCTTGCGTTTTGCGAGAAAAATCGGATACAATAAAAGCAGGTCATACTAGGCACAAAAGGCACAGCTAGAGACCCAATAAGCACCGTTGCGTGTAAAACATACGACGGGGACAAAATGTATACAAAATACTGCTTTAGCTAATATCAAAGTATGTCCTTTGGAGAGCTATAACTATGTATCCGGTTAGGTAATGAATCAAATTTTTGCAGAGATTATTAAGCATATATCCTGGCAGTTTTTCAAAAAGTTTCTATGCATTCGTGAGACGAATTTTAGAAATATAGAGAAATGTGTAATTTATGGAAGTTCAATATTTGGGGAAAAATTGTTAAAAATCATATTTGTTGCCCAAATTTCTCATGAAAATCACACACAATCCTGCTAAATTTGATACTATCTTGGAATAATGTTACGTTCTTTTATATGACACCTTATATGATGTGTGACAGTAGACCATTCAAATGTTTTCAATAAAATTGTTCAACACATGTACTATTTTTCTATGGCGGCCATTTAAAAACTGGCAGCGATGGCTCTCCTGGGAAAAAATCGAGAGGGCTCAATATCCAAATTTGCGTGTAATACATCATTTTACGTGAGTGCCAATTTTGGTGCTTTTAGACAAAAGTGAACGATTACGTCAAAATATCGAGCTATGCCGCCGGACTAAACATGCAAAAATGAAGCAAACTAGAATACAAGTGGGTAAATAAGTAATTAAAAAAATAAATGATTAAGTAGATAAGTAATTAAATAACAAAGCAATTGAAAAAATTAGTAATCAGTAAGAAGACAAAAAATTTAATGAAGAAGAACTAAAGAAAAGGGGAATTATGTAACGATATTCTCGTCTATTTACCGTTGCACTGTTAACTTCACTCCACTTTTGACCTGCAAACGAATATGATAGGGAGCAATTTGAAAAGTGACGAATAATGATATAAAGTTTGGTAATGCATTTTAAAGGGATAGTTTATTATGAAAATAAATAAAAACAGAACCATGAAACATATTAGTGAAGGTTTGACAAAAATCCGTCAAAGGATAAGAAAGTTATGATCTTTTGAAATTTCAATTTTGTGACGTCACGTGCGAGGTGCTGTCCCATATGGTGAGTACAAAATAATTTTTTGAAATTATTTTTTGTCTAGTTAAGTGTGTAAAAACGTTCTTCTAATGATGTATAAATGCACAGGTAAAAGGATCGATATCTTTTTGAGAAAATGCACATGTTCGAGAAAAAAAAGGCCACAACATAAAGGAAAGTACCTCGCACATGACGTCACAAAAATCGAAACTTTAACAAATCATCCTTTGATGGATTTTCATGAAACCTTAACTAATATTTTTTTTTTCATGTGTCTGCTTTCATTAAAACAATAACAAATCAGCCACTTGTCCTTGACATTGATGATTATTCAAACTTCATAGAGCTCTATGACCGGATTTGGGAAAGTCCCGAAGGCGTACACAGATGACATTATATTCACGTAAAATTAGTTGAACATCTTTGAACAATACGTAGGTAACAAGTAATACTTATTTCTGCAGAGCAGAGCAATGGTCGAGCACTATATGGACTTTATGAAGTTGCACAACCACCTAAATTTTGACTAAATGCCAGGTATCCTTACCCCAAAATGTGGTATTGGAGGTATGAGGTATTTGTTTCAAAGCCCCATTATTAACATATATTTTTTCACGAGTTCTTTACTTATTATTTCCACACAAAAACCCTATAAACCGTGTGGCCATGTGTTATCTGTCGCCATCTTTCGACGGAAACACTACAGCGGGCGATAACAGTTGATTTCTTCTGTAACAGCTGAATTCTGAACATAAAAAATATGCTGCGAGAGCGCTCTACTTTATAGGTATTTGATGTCAACTATTGTCCACCAATTGTGGAATGGTGATGAGCGTAGTAGTAGGCTCTCAGGGTCCTACAAAGATATCAGTGTCATAGTTTAAAGCGTTGGGCTCTTTAAAAAACATGTTAAAAAGAAAACGGGGGTGGGGGTGGGGGGGTTCCGAAAATAAAGTTGATCAATTGTATACTAACGCCCCCCCCCCTTCCCCCACCCCACACTATTTCTCACTGGTTTTCCATTCTCTTCTTCTTCTTCCCATCCTTTTCTCCTCTGAAAATTTTCAATTTTCTTGTGTGTTCTCATTCTGCTCACCTCCCTCCCCCCCCCCCTTCATCCCAGTCCAGTAGGCCTTTTTCAAGTTTCCAAATTCATCCACATCCTCCTTTATGGTACTTTTCAAGCTTTCTCCTTTTCCTCTTCTTCTCTCTTTTTATTCTTTTTTCACCTCCTTATTTTCTTCTTTTACTTCTTCCTTTTTGCTCTTCTTCTTCTTCTCCACCACCTCCTTCCTTCCCCCTTCTTCGTATCCTTCTTTTTCTTCTTCTTTTTCTACTCCTTCTTATCAAGTTATCCTCCTCTGGAATTGTCTGCTTCTAGTTCGTTTTCTTCCACCCCAACCCTGTAAGTGAATGAAAAAAATGTCATAGTTTGATTTCAACCATTCATTTACATGTCTTTGCGGCAAGCTAGTAGGACTTGGTGTGAGCCAAAAATGTATTTTCTAATTACATTTACACTAAGAAACTTCTGTTCAAAATTTCCCCGCACATCGAAATGTTTCCCGAAAATTACGAAATCGATCACTTGACTTGTCTCCTCAAGTGTTGATTCCGATGTCCATGGTCTTGTCAGCTTCGAACCCAGATGGCTGACTTCCCTGGTTTTCATTAGTTGTAACAACAGAGCGTTTTTATGCTGTTAATATGTTCATATTGATATACAGTGAGTTATTTGTAGATACTTTCCTTGAATATATGGAAAATATCCCAATTAAAGTTCCAATGTGAAAATTGAATACAGACACAGGACATGAATGAAATTTGGGAGTTCTGAATGTGTAATAAAAACGACCTCCTTTCAATGTCAAAATAATCTGGGTCTGTGAATTTAGACTATTTAAAACGCATCATACTGATCGTTCGATTCGCTACGGTACCTCTGATCAGCTGGGTGACTCGTGGTTTGCAGCGTGCATTCATCGCCATGTATTGTGTGCATATCGCGCTATCGCGTGATGTTACTACGTGCGCTTTCCGCTCGCTCTTTCATTCCAGTGGGTGCAGTCACTGCAGTGCATGTTTGCTACGTACAGCTAAGCCAGGACGTACGGTCGAACCCACTTTGAGTTGCGAGGACGTTGTCCCAGAATTAGAGAATTTTCAAAGAGAAACAGTGAGTATTTAGAGAGTATGGTAGATATGAGAATAATTATTCCCGTAGAATGTGAACGAACCTTCATAGTGATACTATCGGAGTGTGCGCTTTGTGTATGGTTTCGTTGCATCTTTCTCATTATTGCATGTTACTGCCAGTGGAAGTGATATGGTATCTGCCCATTGGCTGGCTACGTGACAGAGTGCTTTCACGTTGCAGCTACCCCAGAGTTACGGGGCAAGTAATAGGCAATGTCGGGTACGCGTACTAAGCCGCCTCTAACATCTACTGAGTAGCAGCTCGAGTGAGTTCGTTTTTCTGTTTTTCAACAACACTAACAGCAAGAGCAACATTATGTTTCTGTTAGTAATTAGATGGAGTTTATATTTAACTGTATTCCAAAATTAATATTACTGATATTGCTGCCAGCCTCATACTCTTGTCTTGAGGGATTGCCTGGACTTATTTGATAGAAAACTTGTAATGATTAATCTGAGTGATAATGATAAGTTGGGCATGGTTGCATTGCCATGGCATTGGCATGATTGGGGCATAGACGTAGCCGCCCCCCCCCCCCCCAAAAAAAAAGGCAGTAGGGCGGCTACTTATATGAAATATAACATGTATGATGGGAAGACCATTCTCGTCGCACTTACGATTTGAGACAAAAATAAATAGATCTAGATGCATTTTATTTAACTCTTACACTAAATCACATAAAAATTCAAAATTAAATCCTCCATTATTTTGAGTAAACACTCCTAAATTATTTTCAGGGCAAAACTATCAGCCTCTCAATATTTATCCCCGAAAATGTATGTCTCCTTAAACACCGCAGCGTTTACGTGTATTATCAATGGGCTTTTCATGATCGATTATGTGTTTGATTTTATGGTGACTTGGTGATAGGGGAAAAAAAAAATGTAGTTTGCTCGTTCATGTATGATTTACGTTTGAAGTGGACTCTTAATAGAAGAATTCTATTTGCTTTGTGGCTACCCGAGAGATGTTTAATAACTAGGCCCGAAAAAAGGGGACTGCCATTATGATAAGAGAGTCAAATTAATTTTGATCATATTTTCTCGGAATGCGCGTGATGTAGTGCCGAAGGCATGCACATCACGATCAAACTGACTACTTCAGTCGGCGACCGAAGCAATCACCAAGCAGGTGTGCAGCAGTACTTTTAGCGAAAATGGACATTCTGGTCAGCATATAATTTTGACATTACAATACTGTGATTTTTTGTAGCTTAAAATTTCAAAAGACGATAAGTTGATGAAACTTGTGCTTTTTGACTCGCAATTGCAGCTTGACCAAAACTGTTGTGTCGACGATGATTGTGTAGTCTCACGCGTAATACACTTACCATTGCGTTCTAATACACATTTTTGCTTGTGCTTCTTCTGCATACAAAGTATATTGCTATGAAGTCAGACACATGTGGAAGCTGATATGGTACTGGACATTGTACAAATGTATGAACATGATCTTTTGTTACACAAACAAAATGAAAAAAGAGACCCCTTTAAATTTTGTCCTCATATGGCAACACAAAACCATGTTCATAGTGATTGCAGCAGGTGAGAGAATACTGGTACAGAATCAGAACCCCTTCCCCCTAAAAAACACACATAAAACAAACAACAACAGCTACAAGTTCTCTAACAAGTTTGTCTGCCAACGTGTATTTCCTTTCTTCAAGATATTGGGTCACAGTTGTCTCCTTATGGATCATGTGTGCTGGAGAAAGCCTGCTTGAGTGCTTCGTAGTTTCTTCAGTCAAGTAGTACCAGCTGAAATATTGTTGCTGGCTGTTGCCTACCGGTAGTAAAGAGTATTGTGTAAAAAGTGTGCTAGCCTTATTACAAATGGAATGCGAGGGAGGCGCTAGGAGCCGCCGAGGATGACCTGTTTTTGGATGAGTGAATCTCCTGAGATGTAGAAGATTCACTTAGCCGCTATTGCATAACTCTGTCATCTTTAATCTGGATTATTCTGGGATTTAGAGAGTCATTACAGTTTGTATGCATTGTACCCTAGACTTTAGTTCCAGTAGGTGGGCATGTACAAAACAGTGATTAGTACAAGTCTCCAGCTACTCTAGCCTCTTTCTGCTGTACGATTGTTAGTGGGTTAAATGAAAGCATTGTGAAGATTTACTTGCAGATCATTTATGTACTAATTCTGCACATATTTTATAGCGAGCCCTGTAGATGATAGTTGCTGTCCTCACCACCAACTGGTAGTTTAGAAAATCACAGCTTTCTTCATGTATTAAAATCCCTATAAGAAGACAATGTACAAAACTACACTGTAGTCTCTGGCATTGTTTCTTACACTACAGCCCAAAGGAATTGGCATAGGGAAAGGGAAAGGAAGGAAAGGGAAGGAGCCTCAGTTTTAAACCGCGGTATATTTTGTCTAGTTTAGCATGAAACATGATGCTTTTTTGGCTAAAGTATCATGTTTCATGCCGAACTGGACAGCGATTTAAAGCTGCGGCTCCTTCCCTTTCTTCCCTTTTCCTTTCCCTATGCCAATTTCTTTGAGCTGCAGTGTATGTGTAGGACTTCAGGGTATTCTTGCCATTCATAAAATATCATACAGTGTAGTTAATGGGTTAATACTATGTCCTTGGATGTTGTTCTACATGCATACAAGTGTAGTCAATTTTCATTTTGCAGATAAGGTTTTGGGCATACATCGTACATTCGCCATTGACTTTGATGCACTAGAACCAACATGTAGGTTGATACATCCATAATACAGTTGTAGCTCCATGGTTTACAATTTCATTCCAGGGCAATAAACAGATAAGTGCTGGTTCCAACTCTGCAAAATGTGTACATGTGTCACTATGAACATGATCTTTTATTATGCGCACAAAATTAGAAAAAGTCCAGCTTTCAAATGTTTTTTTCATTTATAACAAAAGACCATGTTCAAAGAGAGAAAGAGTGCACTAGAGCACTACATTGCAGCTCAAAGGAATTGGCATAGGGTAAAGGGAAAGGGAAGAAAGGGAGCACGGTGCTTTAGCCCCAAAAGATATTGTTGGGTAGTAGCGCTTAAGGCACACGCATGCTTTTTGCAGCTCTCCACAAAGAGCTTGTATCTGCCTTTTCTGCGTTGCTTGATAGATTTATGTTGCTGGTTGTCGTTTTGGTGTGCTGTGTGGGTGCTCCTAGGAAGGTTTCAATGGGCATGTGTTTGATTTTCACCTGTATTGGTGGGTGAAAGTTTTTCAAGCCTTGCCTGCATGTGTAGTGTAAGAAGCCATTTTCACTGTTCCCTTGTGTGTAAGCTGTAGTACTGGTATACTGTGTACATGTAAACTGTTATTGTAGCAGTGTATTATGTACTGTGCACCTGGATGAACTTCAACAAAGGGACTCACAGCCAAGTACAATGGGAGCCTTTCAACTTGGACTATTGTTAACTCTCTGCCTGTTGGCTACTGTAGAAACTGTGTGCTGTAATGAGCAATGGTGCACAAGACCTTCAACTCATGGAATCTTCATCAGGAAACAGTATCTTAAAAGAAGAGTTCCTTATTACCCAAATGGAACTGCTTCTTTTCAGCTGGAACTATTACATGCCGGTGATATTCATCCAAACCCCGGACCAGAGGACAAGGATGATGTGAGGCCACATTTTATCTCTCATCGTGACTCTAATCTCCAGCGTAGTAGCGGAGACTGGGTCTCCCCCATCAAGTACACTCCTTCGGAACTCTCGCAATGGAGACACACGAACTGTCAGCTGCCTACGAATATCTGTGATATCATCCATTCTTATGGTATTCAACGTAGGAAAACACGCAGAGGAAGGCGTGGAGGCCGCAGAAGGAATCATCTGAGAAGGTCTAAAAAATCAAAACCACTGTCAAATCTTCTGTTGTGCTCAATGAACGTTCGTTCAGTGCGTAATAAGTCAGCAATAATTCATGACTTCATCTGCGATACGAAGGCTGATCTTATTTCAATGACAGAAACATGGCTATCAGAATATGATGCAGCTGTTCTACAGGAATTTGTACCACTCGGTTACAAGTTTGTGCATCAACCCAGAAACAACCGCCGCGGAGGGGGAACCGGGCTTGTCTTTAAAGAAACCATAAATGTTTCACAAACTGCTGCGGGTGAGAAAAACTCTTTTGAGTATGCAGAGTACCTCATCACAAATAAATCTTTTCAGTTGTGTTTAATTAATGTTTATAGGGCTCCATACTCAGAGTCACATCCTGTATCTGTTTCTAGCTTTGTATCAGAATTCAATGACTATATTCAAACTCATCTGTTGTCCAACACTCCTGTATTGGTTACAGGAGATTTCAACATACATGTTGATGTCAGTGGAGACTCACAGTCTTTCAATGATCTTCTTGAGTCTCTGTGTTGCACACAGTTAGTTGATTTTTGTACCCATACACATGGTCATACACTTGACTTGTTGATCAGGCGGCAGTCTGACGATACCATTGTAGTTGGAAAACCTTGGGCCTATCCAACTTTGATCTCTGATCACTTTCCTGTAATGTGCTACCTCAATTCAAGTAGAGTTCACTTTCCGATCAAGAAGATCACATTTCGAAGGTTATCTGCAATCAATACTGATTTGTTAAAAGAAGATATTGTTGAAAGTCGTCTTTGTAAGGAAATTCCCAATGACGTTTCTGAACTAGCTACATTGTATGATACAACACTCAGAGAAGTGTTAGACAAGCATGCACCAAGGGTAGTAAAAAATGTGGTCCTGAGACCTAAGGTGCCTTGGTTAAATGATAGCATATTGGAGAAAAACGGAAAAAGAGGAAAGCTGAGAAGCGTTGGTCAAAGACGAGAACAGATGAAGACTGGAAAGAATACAAGTCAGCTAGAAACGCTTATTCTTTCAATTTGTATGAAGCACGCAAAGCCCATCACATAGTGTTGGTGTCTGAAAATAAAGAAAATCCAAAAACACTGTTTAATGTCGTGAAAGGTCTGTTAAACATGTCTAACAAACAGCCAGTTATACCAAATAATGTTGATAGTAAAACCTTTGTCAATAGCTTAGGGAATTACTTCTTGGATAAAGTTCAGAAAATTCATGATGATATTGAATCCAAAATCAGTAATGTTAACAAATTAATCACTGACGAAATCTCACTTGATAAAGAAATTGCAGTTCTCACAGATTTTAAAGAATTGTCTGAACATGATGTTAAAATCTTGATCATGAAGCTCAGTAAAAAATCCTGTCCATTGGACCCAATGCCCACAAAAATGCTTATGCAATATTTGGATGTATTATTACCTGTCATAACCTCCGTGATCAATACATCTCTGTCAACAGGGCAGTTTCCTGCTCTGTGGAAAGTTGCACTTGTTAAACCGCTGTTGAAAAAGTCAGGTATTGGTACAGAATTTTGCAATCTGAGGCCTATTAGTAATCTTCAGTACATTTCAAAGTTGGTAGAAGGCGCTGCTACCCAACAAATCCTTGAGCACATTGATTCTCACTCACTCTTGCCAATCAACCAATCAGCCTACCGAAAATTTCATAGCACTGAAACAGCACTCCTAAGAATCAAAAGTGATCTTCTAATGTCAATGGATGACCAGAAGATTAGTATACTGCTCTTACTTGATTTGACCGGCGCTTTTGACACTATTGACCATTTGTCTCTGTTACAAACTTTAAAAAGTAATTTTGGGATAAATGGTACAGTTTTTGCTTGGATCCAATCTTACTTGGCTGACAGAAAACAGACGGTTGAAATGAATGGTATTGAGTCAGATGTGTTCAAGGTACCTTTTGGTGTCCCTCAAGGGTCACGTCTAGGACCCTTACTTTTTACATTGTATACAAGCAGACTCCTCACAAATATTGAAAAGGAGTTCCCCATTATTACTTGTCACTGCTACGCAGATGACACCCAAATATATTTGTCATTCTGTCCTAACACACCAAATGAAGACTACTGTATCAGTGTGTTAGAAATATGCATTGAGTACATCAGGGCCTGGATGTTGCAAAACAAATTGATGTTGAATGATAAGAAAACAGAGCTGTTAGTCATTGGTACTCCACGTCAAGTATCCAAGTTTCGGACAAATGGTATATCAGTACGTGACACTGTTATAAAACCGTCCCATAGCGTAAGAAACCTAGGAGTCTTATTCGATACCCATTTGAGCATGGATTCACAAATTACTAGTGTATGCAAATCAGCATATTACATGATTTATAATCTGAGGCGCATTCGTAAATATTTCGATCAAGATAGCATGAAAAGTGTAGTTCACGCATGCATTACGAGTAAATTAGATTACTGTAACAGTGTACTGTACGGATTACCAGACTCACAGATAGTAAAGTTACAGCGGGTTCAAAATACATGTGCAAGACTGATTTGTAATCTTCCAAAATTTGCCCATGTTACACCATTGTTAAGAGATTTGCACTGGCTGCCTGTACGCCAAAGAATTGAATTCAAGATGTTGGTGATAGTCTTTAAAGCGTTAAATGGTCAGGCTCCTAGATACATTAATGAATTACTGCATTTTAAATGTCAAACCCATGGTCATAATCTCCGAAGTACACAAGACACATCGTTGTTGCAAGTCCCCCAAATCAGAACAAAAGTAACCCTAGGTGACCGATCATTCTTTTGTGCAGCTCCTAAATTGTGGAATAAACTACCTGTAGACATCAGGAAATCTAAAACATTAGGCAGCTTTAAATCAAAGGTGAAAACCTATTTGTTCTAAACACAGACCTAATCTACTTCTGACCATGATTTAAAACTATACAGCATTACGTAGTAGAAGTGCATATAAAAGCTCTTGTAGCGCAGTAGAATATATAAATATAGTTTCTGCGCTCTATAAATGATTTATTATTATTATTATTATAAAAGTATCATGTTTCATGCTGAACTGGACAAAATATACTGCGGCTCCTTCCCTTTCTTCCCTTTACCCAATGCCAATTCCTTTGAGCTGTACTGTACATGTGGGCTGATACGGGTTTTGTGGTTATGTTTTCTAAAGATTATAATTTGTATAATGGTAGCAGTGATAAAAGATAAAAAAAAGAGCCTGTGAACTGAAGTATGTAACAAAAGAGCACCTGTGAAAGAAAGAATACGAATGTGCTCAACGTGGAGGAATAAATTATGCATTGTTGTCTCGATATTCCACAGACGGTAAACCTATACCCTAGCTACTCAGGATGTCAGCCAAAGCAATCCGCGAAGCCGGAGGCAAGGCCCTTCTCAGCAGGCATCTCAAGTCTGCATCAGTTGCCCCGTTCCGAGGCGCCACGGTAACGGAGGATGTCAACTGGGAAGAGCTTACAAATGCCAATCCTTGGCTTCTTACAGAGGTATGTGGTTGATCTCATATTTTATGTGTGTTTTTTTTTTGTTATTTTTTAATATCAAATCAATCTTAATGATTTAACTTGTTTAATTTGTATGGATCTGTTCATTCATTTTCTAAAAACTGTATAGGGCAGAGACTTCTTCTGCTTTGGTACATAGCATGTATAAAGTGATTTTCAAATGCTTATCACTGACAGCTTTTATTTTGTGTTCAAATTTGAATAGAGCATGTGAACCACAATTGCTCAATTGAGTTATAAAAAGAGCAATTGTTGTAATGTACAATGTACATTAGGGAAGAGAGAGAGAGAGAGAAAGGGAGTGGGGAGATATAGCTTAATAGCTTGGGGCAGGGATGGGGGAGGGGGGGGGATGTGTGTGTGAGAGAGCTGCTCTGTTGTGTTTATAGGATAGTACATCCCTTAAAAACTACATGTATGCTTCATAGTGATCAATTAAATCATAGTAAATCATACCAATTCTGTCTGAATGAGAAATAATGATTGTAGTTTGACATTGAATGTAAAACATTCATTTCCATGAAATGTTCCATCCATCTACTCAGTACATATAGCATCTAAATGATACTAGCATACAAGAAATATTGAGATGTGTTTGATGATGTACAGTACCATAATCCCACCAATCATCATTGAAATTTAAAGGAATAGTCCACCCTAAAATTGAGTTGGTTTTAATAAAAAGCTGACACATGAAAGAAACATATTCGTTAAGGTTTGATGAAAATCTATCAAAGGATTTATAAGCAAGTTACGATTGTTTAAAGTTTTGATTTTGTGACGTCACATGCGAGATGCTCTCCCATATCATTTGTACAAATTTTTGAGAAAATTTTGATTTTCTAGAAATATTTTACCAGTGCACTTAATACATCATTAGAAACATGTTTTTACATGTTCGTACCTCTATTAGGAAAAACATATTTTGTCTTCAAAAACAGAAAAAGAGAAATTTATGGAATCATACAACACAACATAACAAAATTAAAAGTTTAACCGATTTTAACTTTAACAGATTTTTGTCAAACCTTAGCTAATATGTTTCTTTCATTTTCCTGATTTTATAGAAACCACCTTAATTTCAGGGTGGACTATCAGTTTAATTAACTGCATCGTTTGCAAAAAGTCTCAGTGTGCTATTTGATGTGAAAGGGTCTCTCTGAACTACATTTGAAGTGCCAAGAGTGGTGGGGGTGTCATGTTACCCCCATCAGAAGTGTGCAGGGGTCTTGTATTACCCCTCTAATAAACATATGGACCCAATCAGGAGTGTTGAAGGGTATAGCTTTATCTGTTCAATAAACCTACACTACAGCTCAAAGGAATTGGCATAGGGAAAAGGAAAGGGAAGAAAGGGAAGGAGCCGCAGTTTAAAAACGCGGTATATTTTGTCCAGTGTTTCATGCTGAATTGAGCAAAATATACCGCGGTTTTAAACTGTGGCTCCTTCTCTTTCTTCCCTTTCCCTTTCCCTATGCAAATTCCTTTGAGCTGCAGTGCACATGTAGTTTTATCTCTGTGATAAACTGGATGGCACAAGGTACAGTGTATCTTTCTCAAGGATCATGTTGAGCAAATCTGACAATTTTCTGTGAAATGGCGTTGAATATAGATAGCGAGGTTTTGGTATTAAAAAGAAATAATCATCTTCATAGATGAGCAGTTCAACTTTTATTATCGCGCTTGCATTATTTAATTATCAATCTCATCATTGCATGCTTGTGGACTATTTTAAAAATTCTTTGAAGGTGTGATAATCAATTACAATACTGCTATGCTTGAGTTCGCTCATCGCTCTGTGCTTTACAGCTAACAGAGGCAGTGAAAATTACCAGATTTGCTCAAGGTGAAACTTGAGGAGGAAGTTGATATAATAGCCATGTCATATTTGGAGAAAAATATTTCACTTTCATTTCAGCATGCAAAAAAACTCATTTTCAGTTTGTAATTCTGAAAAGAAAGTGATCACGTTTCACACCAATCTCAGCATCCTCAGAATCTGCTGTTCCTGTTGACAGGGCTTTGTTTGATTTTAGCACCCATAGTGTTAAATTTGATAGCAAGATTGTTGGATTTAATACCCTAAGCTCTGTTCAATTTATGGCAAGGTTGTTGTAGTTAACACATTAACTGTTCATTTTGATAACAAGGTCGTTGGATATACTGTAATTCCTACATGTTCATACAGTGTTAGTGTTTAATTTGATGGCAAGACTGTTGGATTTAACACCCAAGTTACAACATCAGTCATTGCGTTTCCTTACCTGCAAAAATTGTGGCAAAGCCAAGTTTGTGGTACATCTAGGCTGTTAGGTATCATTGTACAATGTCAGTGATACAGGTGTCCTTCATGCATACATGTGTCCTGTTAAATCATTAACTGAGTGCTTACTCATACCAGCTGTCTGTATGGTTTTTGCTGTTCAAACACAACTCACCCTCATTTGTACAGTATATACTCATGCAGTAGCATGCAGTGTGTTTTTCACAGCATTTACATGTAAGTCATGACTTCGATGCAATAGTCTGTACTATGCAGTTGTCTAGTGTTTTTTTTTTTAATTTGCAAGTTTCTTGTAAAATTCAGATGCTCTGAAACAGCTTAAGGACTCTCATGGTAGGCAATTGATGCTTTGTTGTTAAACTAGTCACTTGGATGATTCGTCTGGATGTGTTGATTATGTGTACATGTATGTAGGTGATCAAGTCTGTGTAACTGTAACAGCACTACATATCAAATTATTCAACAACATGTACAATGAAAGTATTACTTTAAGAGAACTTTCACAGCTTTAAAATATTGCAATGTGCAGTAGGCACAAAATAATGTAAATTACTGGCAGAATATTTGTACTACATGTACATGTGCCATGATACATTGAACAAGGTACACAACAGCTCAAAGGAATTGGCATAGGGAAAGGGAAAGGGAAGAAAGGGAAGGAGCCACAGTTTTAAACTGTGGTATATTTTGTCCAGTTCATCACAAAACACGATGCTTTAGCCTAAAATGCATCATGTTTCATGCTGAACTGGTCAAAATATACAGTGGTTTAAAACTGAGGCCCTGCCCCTTTCTTCCCTTTCCCTTTCCCTATGCCAACTCCCAGTGTACATGTATGCGCAGTGCTGAACTGTTGGCTAGCATCAGTTGCATGGGTATGTATGTGCATCATAAGCATCAATAAAAGTACTGATGAATTCAATTCCCCAGCAAGTCACGAAGGTGGTGCGGAGTGGCGTGGCAGACTCGAGCCATGGCAATCTCGTTTAGGAAAACCTAATTTACTTTGCGTAGGAGCGTCCTGACATTTACGCTGTTTATCTTGAGAATGAGATACTGCAGAGAGAGTCTGGAGACGTGTGCATTGGGAATAAGGTGCCACTTTCAAGAAAGCTGAGTGCCCTTCAGTCCATTCCTTGTTGGGATTTTGTTATTTGAAAACAGCCTGTCCACTTTCCTTTTTTAAAGGGAATATACTCTGTACTACTGGGAAGACAAAAAAAAAGACTTCTTGCCAATGGTCTTAAATTCACGTATTGTCCATTTTTTGAATTTGCTGAAAGTTATTTGCCCTCAAACGATCCACATTTGAGGTAATTAGTGATTAAATCACAAATCCTCAAAATGTTCGGCCCAAACATCTGGAGGATTTGTGATTCAATCACTAATTAATCCAAATGTGGATCATATGAGGGCAAATAACTTTCAGCAAGTTTCTAAAATGGACATTAATTTAAGATCATTGGCAAGAAGATTGCTCATGATCACCTTTTGAAGGATTTTTGTCTTCCCGGTACAGTGCGTTCCCTTTAAGACAATCTACGTACAGTATGTACATGTATGTGAACTTAATATGTGTTCCTTTGAACATGAAGGAGATCCAATGGAATTTTAGATCAGACTTGTTCTGTGTACATTGGGCCATTCGCCCATATTCTGACAAGCAGTACAAACATGTACACAACAGCTCAAAGGAATTGGCATAGGGAAAGAGAAAGGGAAGAAAGGGAAGGGGCTGATGCAGTTTTAAACTGCGGTTTATTTTGTCTAGTTCAGCATGAAACATGATGCTTTAGCCTAAAAAGCATTGTGTTTCATGCTGAACTGGGCAAAATATACCGCGGTTTAAAACTACGGGTCATACAACTGCAGGAACAGTGCAATAAGAATGGTCAGGACTGTAATTTCTACAGTGAAAGGAAACCAGTATAGATCTGTGATGAATAGACACAAGTGGAGATCCCATGGCGTACTGTACATGTACATGTACATACTGGTACACGTGGACATGAAGCGTCTGACAAATGGAAGAATTATTCCTGTACAACTGAAGCCACCAGTACATCTTTCTTGCTTCCTTTACTGGCCACATAAATTCTTTATGCTGGTTTGTGAAAGAGGGGAAAGTCGAGAGACTTCCTGTGACGTGTGACCTGCCGAGGCGGAATAACTTTGTGAATGAAAGAAGATGTACTGGTACGCCAACTTGTCTAGTACAGTACCAGTACCTTTGTTGCCACTTGAAAGTCACTTTGACACATGGAGTGATAGTAGAGATGCTGCTGTGAATCGATGTGGATATTACAATATTCATTGACACTGACATTGAAAGGTACATAGAGATAGGTAGATAGATAATGGTTTATTATGATAAAAACACCAACAACGGTATTATGCAGAAACACTTCGCGGCTCGCAGGCCGAATTGCATGTGACTTTACAATTATGTACACACTTCTCTATAAACATATATTGATATAAGAATAGGATTCTGTACATAATTATCTACAAACATTAAAATGTTATTTACTATTTGCTATAGGTGGCAAAAAAGTAATTTTATCTGCATTCATCCCACTATTACTAACCCAAGAAATGTACAAAAGAAACAAGCTTCAAATTATGTACATGATTTTGTACGAAAATCATTATTTCAAGAATGAAGGGTAAACATAAAGGGTAAGCATAGAACAATCGAATAACCTGCCATAATTCTTTTATCCTTTTGCATTTATTCCACGATTTCTAACTTAGGATATACATGTATATAATAAAAAAAAATCACAAATGTATGATTTTGGACGGAATGGTTACTTCAGGATTAAAGGGTAGATATATTGAACACGCGGACACAATTTCACAAGGCCCCTTTTGAATTTTGTTCACATAATAAAAGACCATTTCATGTTCATAGTGTGATATCCCCAAACAAAATGTAATTCTACAGAACTACATGGGAGTTATGTAAGCAATCATCATTTTATGAAAGCCCTTTCATGTGCATGTTCGTGTGCATGTGTATTACTAACTATGGTAATCTCCAATTGACGCCCCCACCGAGCAAAGAATGATTAAGTAAATCTACAGTACACTGTGCCACTGACATGGTAATTGCTACTTTATGACAGCCCTTCTTTGTCATCTGTGAAGCTTTTGACTACATTTGCAAACCAGCAAGAATTTAATGGGGTCAAACAGAAGACAACATAAGAACACACCCTCAAAATAGGCTTTGAACATTTGAAAGGTGTAAAAGGAGGCAAGTACGTCATGACACACAAATGTATCTTCGTACAATTCTCCCTATCGCATATAGCCGATATCAAGCGATATCACCTCACGATACCGATATCTGATCGATTGCTCTTGGGACGTATACTTCCGGTAAGAGCTGGTTGTCGGCAGAAAGTGACCAAGAAATCACTTTTTTTATGAATTAAGCAGTGAAAATTTTGTGTAGGGTTGTGGTTAGGGTCAGGGTTAGGTTTAGAATAAGGTTTAGGGTTAGTGTTAAGGTCAGGGTTAGGTTTAGGGTTAATATTCATAAAATTAGTTGGATACCCTGGTCCCTTGGATTGCCGAATGTTCATGGACCGGAAGTTCATATCCCAAGAATTAAAGGTAAAAAAATTAGAGCGCCACACACGTTCAGATTCGGAGAGCTATATGCGATAGGGAGAATTGTAGTTATTTGTGCTTTTCCATGCCTCTCTAATGTTAAACCAAAGGTTACTTACTTAAATTGTATTCCAAACAACCACTGTCTGAGAGACTAGTGATTGTTAAACAACGAAACATAAATCACCTGCAGTTGGCCACTGTAAAGGGCAAGCTCGGAGAGAATCATTGTGACGTCACAAAATTAAAACTTAACAAAAATCCTAACTTTCTTTAATCCTTCAACAGATTTTCTTCAAACCTTCACTGATATATTGCATTCATGATTTTGCTTTCATAAAAAAACAACTGAACCGCAGGGTGGACTTTCCCTTTAATGTCGCCCATGTGATCTAATGAAGATAGCAATGTACTGTTGAACTCCGTCTGTAGTACAGTATGTAGAGAGGACGAATTGATTATCAGCAGACAGCCTGCACGGATACATTGTGCATCTAACCACCGTGCTGCCGTGGGAGGCATGCGTGCTGCTGAGTGGTTTGGAGTGGAGAGGACGAGGGTGCCCGAGTGGTATTGATAGGCGATGATTGATTGGCTGTAGGATAATCTAATTAGGTGCTTTGCATTACCATGGTATATTTGACATGTGTGTGTGTGTGTGTGTGTGTGTGTGTGTGTGTGTGTGTTTGTATTGGTGGGGAGTGAGGGAGGGGTTGCCTTTTTGAACCTAGTCAGGCTCGCGTACATTAACATGTACAGTATTCACATATTTTAGTAGTTGAAACTATGCACCCTTCTTTGTTCTGTGAAGAGCACTTGTCAAAGAGAAGATAACTGAGATGCATTAAAGGGAGTATAATGTACTGGGAAGACAAAAAGGCCCTCAAAAGTTGATCATGAGCAATCGTCTTGCCAATGGTCTTAAATTCATGCATTGGCCGTTTTTAGAAACTTGCTGAAAGTTATTTGCCCTAAAACTATCCACATTTGCAGTCATTAGTGATTAAATCACAAGTCATCAAATTGTTCGGGCCGAACATTTCAAGGATTTGTGAATGAATCACTAATTACTCAAAATGTGGATCATATGAGGGCAAATAATTTTCAGCAAGTTTCTAAAATGGACAATACATGCATTTAAGACCATTGGCAAGAAGATTGCTCCCGGTCACTTTTTGAAGGCCTTTTTGTCTTCCCAGTACAGTATACTCCCTTTAATGCATCTCAGTTATCTTCTCTTTGACAAGTGCTCTTCACAGAACAAAGAAGGGTGCATAGTTTCAACTACTAAGATATGTGAATACTGTACATGTTAATATAAAAGTATGTGAGTTCATGTACATGTGCATGTGCACTGAATACAAGACTGGTTTGTATCATAACTAGATTCTTGAAAACATTTGGTATTTTGCATAGCCATGAAAGAAATTAAATACATTTTTAACAACTTTTAAAACAAGATTGGAGTCAACATGGAGTAGCATGAATTCATTCCCTCCTCTCTCCTCTTGGTTATTTTATCCCTAATTCTCCTTCCTTGCCACCTGTTTCTTGTCATGCCCACTTTCTCCCTGTCCTCGTTGTTTACTCTCTCTCTCTCTCTCTCTCTTTCCCTCTCTCCCTTTCTCTCTCTCCCTCTCTCTCTCCCCTCTCTCTCCCCATCTCCTCTTACGCTCTGACTTCCCCACTTTTATCCCTCTTTCCCTTCTCTCCTGCTTTCTCTCCACTTCTCTCCGCCTTTTTTCTTTCCCTCCTCTCTCTCTCTCAATCTCTCTCCCTCCTTTCTCTCTCACTCTCTCTCTCTTCCCTCTCTCCCGTCCTCTCCCTCCCCTCTCTCCCTCTCTCTTCCTCCTTTCTCCCTCCTCTCCCCCTCACTTCCCACTCTCTCTCCCTCTCTCTCCCTCTCTCCCCCTCTCTCTCCCTCTCTCTCCCTCTCTCTCCCTCTCTCTCCCTCTCTCTCCCCCTCTCTCCCCCTCTCTCTCCCCACTCTCTGCCCCCCTCTCTCCCTCTCTCTCCCATGTGTTCCCTATATCTGCCACATCACTTAACCCACTCTATTCTTCATTCACCCTGACAGCGCCTGGTAGTGAAGCCCGACCAACTCATCAAGCGAAGAGGGAAACTTGGGCTGATCAAAGTCAATGCGGACCTCCAGGGAGTGAAAGACTGGCTCAAGACGAGGCTAGGCCAGACCATTGAGGTGATTAGGAGGGGATAGGGAGGTTGTGGTGGTGGTGGGGGGTGGTGGGTGGGGGGGGGGGGGAGGATAATGAACATCAATAAGAGTAACTTTCGTAAGGATCAGTGATCACTACCAATCTTGGCTTGAGACTCAATAGTTACATCAAGCAAGAGAATGCATTTTTTTGTATATGTATGATCATTTATTGAATATGAATTCATTGTATATTTTGTTTTTAATGATTGAATACAGAGGAATTGTGCTCTACAGCCTACCAAACCCTAACATTGACACAAATTCATTATCATTTCAGTGCTTGTTCATAGTACCTTAAAGGGCACATATTGTACTGGGAAGACAAAAAGCCTTCAAAAGGTGATCATGAGCAATCTTCTTGCCAATGGTCTTAAAATTGTCCATTTTAGAAACTTGCTCAAAGTTATTTGCCCTCAAATGATCTACATTCGGAGAAATTAGTGATTAAATCACAAATCCTTAATTCGTTTGGCCCGAACATTTTTTGAGAATTTGTGATTTAATGCATCATTACTCCAAATGTGAATCATTTGAGAGCAAATAACTTTCAGCAAGTTTCTAAAATGGACAATACATGAATTGAAGACCATTGGCAAGAAGATTGCTCACGATCACATTTTTGAAGGCTTTTTGTCTTCCCAGAACAGTATATTCCCTTTAAATACACAAATGACAAGTGTTGCGAGTCTAATTTTGTAGTACATGCTTCTTTCTTATTGTTGTTTTACCAGGTTGGATCAGCGAGCGGAAAACTGAAGAACTTCCTCATCGAGCCTTTTGTTGCTCACAAGCCGGAGGATGAGTTCTACGTCTGCATCTACTGCCAGCGGGCCAGCGACGTCATCCTCTTCCACCATGAGGGCGGTGTTGATATCGGAGACGTCGATGCAAAGGTTAATCTCATTTATTGTCAATTGGTTGCCCGCTTCTCGTGAAAGGTGTTTTCTGGAGAATCTCAAGATATCACAGAAGAAACATAAATGATGTTGCGGTTTATGTGTTTTCAAGGATGGAATCTGGACTAATTTGTTTCTATATGATGATTTGTATATTTAAAAAACAAAGCATCTCAAGATATCACAGAAATACATAAATGATGTTGCGATTTATGTGTTTTCAAGGATGGAATCTGGACTAATTTGTTTCTATGCATATGATGATTTGTATATTTAAAAAAAAAAGCATCTCAAGATATCACAGAAGTAACATAAATGATGTTGCGGTTTATGCGTTTTCGAGGATGGAATCTGGACTAATTTGTTTCTATGCATATGATGATTTGTATATTTGAAAAAAAGATTAATGTGTTTCTCCCTTTGTGACTTTTAGGCTGTCAAAATGGAAATTGGTCTTCAGGAAGATGTGACGTTGGATGGAATTAAGAGCAAACTTCTTACCCATGTGACAGCTGCCAAGAAAGAGTAAGTACATGCAAGGTTGCCTCTCCCATCCAGCACACACACACTTATCCCCATGGAACTCCCTCTCCTCTTCCCCCTCTCACATTTTTACATTTTCCATTTGTTTCCCCTTTCCATTTCTTCATCACCCTCTCAACCCCCCCTCCCCCCTCCCCCCTAAAAAGAAAATACACACACACACACACCACAAAATTGCACAAGTGGCCTGAAATTGCACTCCATGGTAGTATTGTATAGTATATCAAAGTATAGTACAGTATTTGCTGAACTTATACAGTACATGTGTGTATTAAAATGTAATTTTTTTTTTGTGTGTGTCTGTGTGTGTGCAAATGTGCAGAGTGTGTACAGGTACAGGTATGTGTGTTGTATTAAAGTGTGTTAGTGTTACAAGACAGGTAACAATTGTGAATAAGACCTTACCCTGTAAAGACTTTACCTGCTATCTAGATAGAACAAGAGAAATGCTGAAACTGTAAATTTCCTGAAATAGAAGCAGAGGTGAATCGAGACTGGAGATTCTGCAAACAAAGGACTGCGATTTGTCCTCAAGAAGCCTTCAACAGACCAACCTTTGCCCCGTTATATTTGACATGTGGTTTGGTCTGCAGTATGGAAATCTCTTGTCAGGTTACAGGACGCTGATGTACATAAATTAATCTCCAGGTTGCTCTGCGTGAAGGGAATCCCCTGTCGACAAAGACCACTGTCTATAAAGGCCGCTCTTGATAAAGACAACCTGTCTGTAAAGACCATTCAAATTGCATTCCTTCAGAATAGATTGCATGTAATTGCACCTGTTTAGAAAGACTTCTAAGTTTCATATAGAATGCATCTTACATTTCATTTGGGAAAGTCTTTCTCGTCAGGGTTGACTGTACAGTATACATGTTCTTCATTCAGTGCATAAACTGGTAATACGAAAGCTTAGCGTAACAAATGAATGGTCTCTTAGATTAAGGAAAGCCCCTTGTATTGTAATCCCAGGACGTGTTTATCATCTTTTCAGAATTTGAAACGCGTTTCCAAAGGCCTTTACGAACGCGTTTCCAAAGGCCTTTGCGAACGTATTTAAAAAAAAAAAGGTGCGTTTATCAACTCAATCGCCCAAGTCGAAAACCGGCCTTGTCACTGCGCCGTTACACATGCACTGTAGTACATGTACAATAGTGTGCGATCTATGTGTTTACGGAAACATGGTTCAAAGTGGTTTCAAAACAGCTTTGCTTTTATCTCGCTTCTCTAAATACGTTTCTGGCTCAGACACGTTTAGGATCGCACAAATTTGCGTGTTTCAAAACAGCTTTCCAAACCCCATAATCAAAACACCTTTGCGTTTATCAACTCCCTGAAATGCGTTTTAAAAAATTTAAATGCGTTTGGAAACCTTAATTCTACCAAAAAAAAGAGTTGATAAACATGCCCCAAGAATGCCATTGGATTTGAGCTCTACCCAATATCACACCACTCCTACTAGCAGCTAGGCAGAATGAAGTCCTTGAGTCTGTAAGCAAACACTCCGAGTCGGTCAATTTACTCACCTAGATATGGAATTTTCTGCTTAATTAGCAGTACTGCCAGGAAGGTTGAGTTGTCTATGAGGTGTGGGGCTTAAAGCTAGATCGGCTTGGCAAATATAAAACACATGCTGTCAGCAATGTGGTATTTATATATATACCCACTGCTGGTTACATCACCTCTTTGGGCTAGTATGAGTTTTGAACTGATTCTGGACGAAGGCCTTTTTATAGCAAAACTGATCCCTATTTGGCCTTTAAATTGCCAACACTATTTATTAAAAATGATTTTTTTATTAGAAAATGGAATGTAAATTTAATTATGAGTTAGCAAAATGTCAAAATCTGTCAAGTTTGAGCAATAATCATGCCAATTTGAAGAGCTAAAGTGGTGAAGATTTAGTGATTATTTGACCCTTATTCTGCATTCTGCTTTAAAGAATCATCATGATGTTAATGCAGGTTTATCATTCAATGCCCAAAATGGATTCAACTTGTGTAGAAATTTATGCTCTTTCATTATGCATCTTTTAGGAATACTTGATTTCAAAAGTTACAGCACCAGACCATATATTTGTGGTACTTTTGTTATACATACATGTACATGACTGTACCTGATTACATGGCTGGAATGCCTAGCATTTTGATTTGTGAAAATCACCAAGATTGATCATACATTTTTTGGCATTTCAACATTCCTTCTATTGTTTCTAAGTCAACAAGTTGAAGATTTACTCTGGCTGCTTTTTAGCATTTTGTGGACATGAAACTAAAGCAAATAATTATGGTGTCTGTAGCAGGGAAGGTAAATATAATTTGGGTTCATGACTTGCTAGTACCTTATCCAAAGTACAAATATAGGAAGCACATGTACATGTACATTGATGACTACTATTTAAAAAATAGTACAATTTTGGTAAAACCATACATGTGGTCATTTGACCCACTTAAGAAAGGAGAGGGACAAGTAAGCAGAGAGATGAATTTTAATTTTGTAACACTTACACAAGACAAGTTTCTGGCTCTTTATTTTGGTGTCAAAGGCAAAAATAAATGAGATAAAATGGAAGTAAAAGAAAGAGGGTGATGGTGGGAGTTGAGAACTAGTCACAAAGTAATTATACAAAACAAAAAGAAAAAACATAGATGAATCATAGAATTACTGTCATAGCATGTTACTACGCAGGGAGGGAGAAAGTGTGAATTAATTTGATGTGGAATACAGAAAAAAAGAGGCTTATATTTGAACATAGCATGTCAGTCATATACAGTGTATTGTTCCCAAGAATTGATCAAGACTAATTCATAATTTCTATTTAGTTCACGTCATAAAAGTAATACACAACTTGCATGTTTCCCTGTGTATGTATGTGTGTTTGTGTGTGTGTGTGTGTGTGTGTGTGTGTGTGTGTGTGTGTGTGTGTGTGTGTGTGTATGTGTGTGTGTGTGTGTGTGTGTGTGTGCGTATGTGTGTGTATGTATGTACAGTGTATGTGCTTTTATCACGCATCTGTTTGTTTCTTCTATACATAGATCTCTCTTTTGAATGATTTAAAGACTTTGTTACTCTCTCTTTATCTGTTTCGTGGTCAACTCTACATCTACATCTATGTTGACTCCACCTTCCCATAAAATATATTTTATGTTATTTTTGTGTGTAAATACTGTCATATTTGTTACCTTTTTTTTTTATAATAATGGAATTAACTAATTCAATTCAAAAGACTGGTCATGCTGGTCTACATGTGATTAGATTTGTTTGCTGTGAGGCTGCTGTGAGGTGAAGCACAGTTCACAGCCAGAGCTATTATCTTTTTGTGATTAACATCTTGAGCAGACACACAAGGGAGGTCATCCTTATGCCCTTTTCTCCATTCCTCCTTTCAGAGAAGTATGATTATGTATCAAGAGAAAAAAATACTCTTGATCTTTGCACATGGTATTACAACATTTGTTTGTACAGTCTTGTGGAAAGTTTTGGTTCATAAGTGAAAAGATTTTTTAGAAATATGAAGATGTTTGTATTTTCATCAGACTCTGTTTGGGGGGGAAATTTGTAAAAAAACATTTTACGTCCAAACTGTCAGGAAAATTGCCTCAAAGCCCAACAAGTGTGTTTAATGCCATCTTTAAGGAAATGTTGTCCACTTATTATGATGGGTTTTTGAAATGTTAATGTTGGTCAATACTACTTTTCCACGGTGGCCATTTTGAATATGACTGCTTTATATTTCTAGTAGCATATCACAGAGGTAGCCCATGTACACAATGTGAAGGCTGGCCTCCCAAACACATTGATACCCAACACCCTTTTACCTGGTGAACTCCCAAAATGGGGGTTTTCCCCCTGGGTATATGTTGATATAATCATTTGAAAGAAAGCAAAACATACATGTATTTGAATAGGTTTTTTGACAAAATCGTTGACTCATGTCTGATTTATTCTTGTATTTCAATCTGCAGGATGGTGGCTAACTTCATCAATGATTTGTACCAGCAGTTCAAGGACCAGTACTTCACATACCTGGAGATCAACCCTCTTGGCAAGTACCCATGGCGATGGTGATGACAATAATGTGATGATAATTATGAAGCTGACAAAGATGAAGAAGATGATGTTGACGATGATGATGATGTTGATGACAATGATGGTGATAATTTGATGATGATGACAGTGATGATTTGATGATGATGGCGATGGAGATGATCATGATGATGATGATGATGATTTAATGATTTAATGATTAAATGACAGTGACAATGATTACAATGATGATGATGATAATCATGATCTGTTGATGTTATAGATGAAAATATGGATGAGAAAAGTAAAGAAGAAGCGATCAGTGAGATAAGAGAATGCCCTTAAAAAAAAGATGTATTAAAGTAAGATGAATTTATTCAGATTTTACATGGCAATACAGTTGTAACAAAGATTGCTGTACACACTGTATGCTCACTATGGGTGGATTTTTCAGTTCAACAAGAAGACCCGCTGTAATGTGTAAACATTTTGTGGTGAATTGTGATGAATAAGCAAATCAGAAATTCCATGCAGGTGTTGAAAGATGTGTCAGATAAAGAAGCACACTACTGAGTGTAAGGTTTGTCAAGCTACATGAAACCATACTTCCTATGTTGTACTGAAATGGCACAGAAATTGATTCGGGCAGCTGTTTTTATTGATTATGTGGGGTGTTCATTTTTTAACATGTTGGAAATTTGCCTGCTGTTGTTGGAAATTTGCTGCTCATGTAGCCTGTAGCATACATGTAATCAACAATGTCTCTATTCAAAAGCTACATTACAACCCCTCTTCTCCTTAACTTATTTCTCTCACCTCACTTTCTCCATACTGTTTCCCCCTCCCCATCTCTATTACCCACTCTTTTTCTCTTTCTCTCTCTACAGACACTTTATCTCACACTCTCTCTATCTTTTACTCCCTCCCTTTCTCCATTTTCTCACCCACTCTCTATCCCACACACATGCTATCCTCCTCGCTTTCTCTCAGATCATTTATGATCTCATACTCCACTCTTCCCCCCACCTGTCCTTCAGTCGCTCCCAGCAAACTCACAGACATAGATACAAATCCTCTTGTTCCCTAAGGCAATAAACTGCATCACAAGTTATATGGGACTGGTATTACTTGGAACTGACAGTGTTAACACTCAATGTTTGTGGAGCTATACAAATATAGCCCCACTCCCTGTTGTGTATCTTGAAACTTGATTCTAACACATCTCCTGCCCATGCAGTTGTGACTGACAAGGTGTACGTGCTGGATTTGGCTGCCAAGATCGATGCCACTGCAGAGTACCTGTGCAAGCTGCAGTGGGGCGATCTGGAGTTCCCTCCACCCTTCGGACGAGAAGCTTTCCCAGAGGTAACACCAGAAAGCACTTTTCTCTTATCAACAAGGATGATACCCAATCATAATCTTTAGGATTCATAGTGTATACGCCATGCTCTTGATATTCGGACGAGAAGCTTTCCCAGAGGTAATACCAGAAAGCACTTTTCCCCTATCAACAAGGAGGATACCCAATCACAATGTTTAGGATTCATAGTGTATACGCCATGCTCTTGATATTCGGACGAGAAGCTTTCCCAGAGGTAATACCAGAAAGCACTTTTCCCCTATCAACAAGGATGATACCCAATCACAATGTTTAGGATTCATAGTGTATACGCCATGCTCTTGATATTCGGACGAGAAGCTTTCCCAGAGGTAATACCAGAAAGCACTTTTCCCCTATCAACAAGGATGATACCCAATCACAATCTTTAGGATTTATAGTGTCTATGCCATGCTCTTGATATTCTTAGGCAATAAACATGGGATGATATCTATGGAACAGCTCAAAGGAATTAGCATAGGGAAAGGGAAGAAAGGGAAGGAGCCACAGTTTTAAACTGTGGTATATTTTGTCCAGTTCAGCATGAAACACGATGCATTAGCCTAAAAAGCATCATGTTTCATGCTGAACTGGACAAAATATATCGCAGTTTAAAACTGCGGCTCCTTCCCTTTCCCTTTCCCTATGCCAATTCCTTTGAGCTGGAGTGTATATATATATATATGTACAAGTTCAAGTTTAGTGTCACTGCCCGGCTTGCAGTAGATGTAGGGTCAAGTCCTGCATGGCTCTCTTGTCTTTGCTTACATGTAATTTCTAACAGCTTGATTAATCAATCTTATTACTATGGAGAGTAACTGCTAAACATAGGTTATATGACTGTATTGCTGTTTGTTTTCACAGGAAGCTTACATTGCTGATCTTGATGCCAAGAGTGGAGCATCTCTCAAACTAACCATCCTCAATCCCTCTGGCCGAATCTGGACGATGGTGGCCGGTGGTGGTGCTTCAGTCATATACAGGTCTGTAGAAATTATCTTTTGATAGGGACTTCTCATTCCTTAACCCTAATACTCCCGGGGGGGGGGGGGGGGGGGGGGGGAAGTTTTGTCGGTACTTCCCAACGCCTCAATATTTTGAAACGAAATTTCTTGACTTTTTTCTCTGATCCTTCCCGCACATTTTGATACCAAATTTATGGCGATCGGACCTACCGTGCAGGTGTCAGATTACGTTTACCGAACACATGTCACTGAAATTTCGCTATTTCTCTATATGACTGTGTATAACCCTATGGATAAAATCAGGAGCTTTTCCAATTTATGTAAATACTTCTCTTATAAGTGTTATCATTGTTTCAAATAGTGTAAATAATTACTACTACACACACACACAAACACACACACACACGCTTGACGAAAAACAAAGAAATACAAAAGAAAATTGAAAAACAATAAAATACATAAGAAATAATTACCACAACCTATCATTTTCTTTCAAGACTTGATGAGGGAGTTATGAAAGACATTTATACCAAAAATTGCTATTCCTGAGGCTTTATTTAGTGAGAAATACCAAAATCTATGATTTCTCGCATAAATTAGCATAAATTAATTAGTTTTAAAAAAAATAAAAGGACTTTCGTAAATTTAGCTATACAACTTTGTAGATTACATAATTCTTTACCCTTGTGCAAAATTTTGAGGCAATCGGGCGACCCATGGCCGAGATCTCAGGGGGGGGGGGGGGGGGGGCCATAATGGCCCCCCGGTAATAACAAGCTTTGAAATACCCCGGGAGTATTAGGGTTAAATTTGAGATTAAGATCCATCATCAGATTATGTGAAGATGATGAACAGAATATAGAAAATTAGCTTTAAAAGGGGTGAACATAAATGCACAAGGAAAACTACGGGAAAGTATAAAAATCTAAAAAATGTATTTTTGCCACACTACAGTGGAGCCTGAGATCAAATGCACAGTGATTGCAATTAAATGCAGTCAGCTCCATACATTGACTGCAGTCTGACTGCAATTCATTGCAATCAGCTGTGACGTTGATCTCAGGCCCAACTGTATGTATGTACGGTGTACGTGTATGTTTTCACAGTGGTACCAGTAATTATCTCGCTTAGCTCGTCTGTAGTCAGTGATGTCATCTGGGTTCTGAGCAAAACTCATGGAGTACTATTTCACAAAATTAAGTAAATTAAAAAAACATCTTTTTACAACATTTCATATATGATGGAGTTCTTATCAAAAACTTTTCTTTTCAGTGTGTGTGCATGTTTAAGTGTTCAGCGACACCATATTCCTTTAGTGGAGTACCTCATGTAGTATGAAAAATCTTTTTACCCTTTTTTCAGTGTATTCAGTGACACTATCTGCATCCTTCACCAAATTTAAACAAATCAAGATAAAACATATTTCTCCCACATTTAGTATACAACGCATAGATTAAAAACTCCTTTTTCCTCCTTTTTTTTGTGTGTATTCAGTGACACCATCTGCGACCTTGGCGGTGCGTCGGAGCTGGCCAACTACGGGGAGTACTCTGGCGCCCCCAGCGAGGGCCAGACGTACGAGTATGCCAAGACGGTGCTGGGGCTGATGACGAGGGAGCAGCATCAGGATGGCAAGGTGCTCATCATTGGGGGCGGTATTGCCAACTTCACCAATGTCGCATCCACCTTCAAGGTAGGCACACTGTTTATGTCATATTACCACGAGGAGCATTAAAGGGACAGTTCACCCTGAAGTTAAGTTGGTTTCAATAAAATAAAAAACATGAAAGAAATGTCTCAGTGAAAGCTTGATGAAAATCTGTCAAAGGATAAGAAAGTCATGATTTTTTTTAAGTTTGATCCTCTGACATTATGTGCGAGATGCTGTCCCATATGTTTTGTACAAATTTTTGAGAAAATGTTGATTTTCTCTGATTTTATCAAAACGATATGGTCCTCTCTTTTTTCTCTCCTCTCTCTCACTCTCTCTCTCTTCTCTCTCTCTCTCTCTCTCTCTCTCTCTCTCTCTCTCTCTCTCTCTCCTCTCCCACTCTTTGTTTTACTCAAACAACCACATTGTCCATGCACACTGCTGTTATTGTGCTTGCTTCCTTACAGGGCATTGTGCGGGCTCTGAAGCAGTTCAAGGAGAAGCTGATTGAGTACCGTGTGTCCATCTACGTGCGTCGGGGAGGGCCCAACTACCAGGAGGGCCTCCGGGTCATGAGGGAGCTGGGTAAGATCCTGTTAAAGCCCCCGTCACACTTATTCAGAATCAGCAGGAATCAAGCAGAACCAGCCGGAATGGAATTTTTTCAATATTTGAGCCACATTCGGGAGGGAATTTCTAATTTATCTTTCCTAGCGGCATGACCTCAATGGTCCGCAGTAACTCCTCAATGCTGACTGACGTTGCAGCAACAGCTAGCTGTGTTTTATGCGATTCGATTCTCCCATGAATGTGACCGGAATGTTTCAATTGTTGAAATGTCGTCAGAATATTTGGAATACAGTCAGAGTGCTGTTGGACTGCACTTGGAATGCTGTTCGATATTTTTCCAGTTCGAATGCACCTCGAAAGTTTTGAGCATGAGCAAAACATTTGGGCCGGACACAAGAATGGACCCGAATATTTGGAATGCACTCAGAATGCAGTCAGAATTTTTAGAATGCACTTCAAGTATCAAGGAATGTGCCAAGAATTTTTATTCCAACGGCATTCCGGCTTATTCTGCGTCTAGGGGCACTAGGGTATAACACGCAGGCACTTTACCGCTGCATTCACTCCCAGTACTTGGTTGTAGCATTGGGACTATGGTCGCTGCAAGACATACGTAAACAAGGAGTTTTTCCTGATAATGTTCATGAAGCTGTCAATGTGAGCTTTCATACACATCATTGCTGTATATTAGTGATTCCTGCTGTGTTTCCTGGTGTTTGCAAATGAGCTACCCCGTTTTGAAGGTGGAATCAGGGAGAGATAGCCATAATTGTAAAGCCATTGGATCATTTGTGCACCATCATAGACAGCAGCACTCAGCCTAGATTTAATCTTATATATGAATAGCTCATTCCCATAATGCCTCCATAGCAAATTCCATAAAGGATGTAGGTTGGCTTTAAAGATTGCTGCATCATTATCTTGATTATTTATGGAATAATGCTGAAGAAATAGTAGTAGCAGTATGTTTGTGCTCCCCCTTGTGTGTACAGGTGGCAGCCTGGGAGTGCCCATGTACGTGTTTGGCACCGAGACCCACATGACGGCCATCGTGGGCATGGCCCTGGGTAAGAGGGAGGTGCCCAAGACACCCCCTACTGACTCCACCACCGCTTCCTTCCTGCTCTCTGGCAGCGCGGTAAGTCCTTATCACATCACAGCCACGAAATCTGAAAACACAAGCTCCTGGGTCCTGTTGCATAAAACTTACCATGTGTAGAAACTGCTAGCAATAATGGCAACATTTACTGAAACCTTGACTTTGACTGGCTGTCAAGCTATGTTACCATGGTAGTGAACATTGATGGCAGAGTTACCATTAATGGTAAGTTTTATGCAACGGGGCCCTGGTTTCATTTGTTTTAATGACTTTATTATTTCCTTTGGTCTAAATCTAAAAGTCATTTCTGAATTTGGACCAATGGGATGATTAAAATCATCACAGCGTGTGAGATTTGGAGTGGATGAGAGTAGGATGTTCTTGCTGAGCTTAAAAAGCGTGCGTCGATAAAAAACACTCTCATGACTGACTGGAACATCCCACAAACTTTGGTTGTATGGCATTGATTGCATAATCCTATTTATCAATTTGAATGTGTCAAATCGAATTTGTCCCGTTTCCATGATGAATTTTTTGTTATTGATGTATAAGTTCAACTCATATTTCATGATATGTGTCATAACTCAACATTTTAATTGATGTGACATGGAAATGTTCTAAGTGAGCTGTCTCAATAAATTTGTTGCCCAAAAGATCTGATGATATAAAGCAATTACAGTTAAAACTTTCCAATTGTCATAAGTCATGTATATTAACCTACTGATAATTTTGATTCACTCATATGTCAACAGTTGCTTTGCTTATGATTTCTCACAAATGATAGTGTAGTACTTACACTCCGTGCTTCTTTGATTTTCATCGTCCACAGCATTCGGCTCTTAGTACTAGTGCCACGCTACTTATAGGCACTAACATAAGACTTACCAGTTACTAAAGAGCTAAACTCACTATCACATCAGATGCTTCAGAATGGATACTTTGTTTTGACAGTGGGTATGATGTCAAAACTATTTACCAGGAGAGCAAAGCATGATTTGAAATTTTAAAGCACATGGTATTGTAGATAAGATCAAACTGAGTGATACATTTCCTTAATTCTTAAACCAAAACAGGTGTTTCCAAAGGTAACGAATAGTAACTTTGTGGGTTGAATACATTATCATATATACTGGCTCTATTCTATTGCACATCATATCCACAAGATAATGGAGAAGCTTCATAAACACAGTATTTTATCGATATTCCAGTCTCCATGTGGCTGTTGTGAATTATGTTTAATGTGCACCATTTCCATACAGACACAAGGTGGACATCAACATTACATTATGTACCTTTATGTCATTTTCAAATCATGTGCAGTTGTGATCAGAAGAACTTGTCAAATAATGTGACCCATCTGAAATTGTTCTTACATACGACAAATAATTACATAAGTGTAAAGTTCCCTTGGTGAAAGATATAAGAAGAGCCAATGAGATATATGATTAATAGATGAAGCTCCCCATTTCCTTCAACAGTTTTTGCCCAAAGGGAATGAAAGACAGGGTGTAAGTAGAGGATGAGATGAACATACGTACATGTAACTTCCTTTGTAACCCCTTCTCTACATTTTCTATATACATTGCTCTATTAGATATGCTTGTCTTGATACTAAACCATTTTTCAAACTTCTCTGCACGTAGAATGTATTTTATGTATCTGTGATAATGGTATAGCAACAGGAAAGAGCGAGTTGGTATAACGTGGGAGATGCTTTGGTGTACATGAAAATGTGACCTTTTTTTTTTTTTTTAGAAAACATTGGAGACTTTAATCAAAATGTATTATAATGTTCACACACAAAATGCAGGGCATTCTAGGTACATGCATGTATAATGTACTATCATGTACTCATCTGGAGGGTGTTTCATTAACATTGTCAGCACTGACCAAGTGGTCAGTGCTGACAACTTCAGTGAAATCCTCGGTTTTGATTGGCTGAGAGGCACTAGCCTCTGACTGTAACTATGGTAACTGTCGGAGAAAGACAACTTGTCAGACGAAAAATGTTCATGAAACGCCTGCCTGTTTTGATATAAAACAGTAGAAATATTGAAAGCGCAGCAACATCATTACACTAGCATTAACATAGTTGGCCATTTCAATACGGTATATTTGCACTGTAAAAAGAGCAGAGGTCACTCAATGTTATTATGCATCGTGTTGCTATACCACTCACAGTCACAAGATGAATGTGTCCACATATATTAACTTTCTCACCGTGTAGTCTCTTCTCTATAGATGGTAGTACAGGACTTTTGTAATCTCTGAGTAAAATCATCGCCCTGAAGGATGCCATGCTGCTCCTTGGAGATCAACTTCCCAACCTATATTTATTGCAGTCCATCACTGCTTAAAGGGCATATACTGTACTGGGGAGGCAAAAAAGCCTTCAAAATGTAATTGTTAGCAATCTTCTTGCCAATGGTCTTAAATTCATGTATTGTCTATTTTAGAAGCCCGCTGAAAGTTATTTGCCCTCAAATGATCTACATTTGGAGTAATGAGTGATTAAATCACAAATCCTCAAAATGTTCGGGCGGAACATTTTGAGGATTTAATCCTAAATCATTAATTACTCTGTATGTGGATCACTTGAGGGCAAATAACTTTCAGCAAGCTTCTTAAATAGACAATTACATGAATTTAAGACCATTGGCAAGAAGATTGCTAACAATTACATTTTGAAGGCTTTTTGCCTTCCCAGTACAGTATATGCCCTTTAAAGACTGGGTGTCCCCTTTGCAGGTCAACCCCCCCCCCCCCCTCCCAAAAAAATAAAAATAAATAAATAAATAAATAAAATAAATAAATAAATTAATAGTGATGATAATAATAATAATAATAATAATAATGATAAAGTAAATTACGGAAAATGGGAAAAGGTTATTTTTGTATCAGAACTTCCCTCCTAATCAATATTAGAGCTAGAACCTGAAGAAGTTTTGGGGTGGGTCGTCCAAGACCTCCCAGTTCTTGTCGCCGAGATACCAAAGACCACTACAACTTTTGCAAATGAGATGCCGTGTCTTGAAGGTGCTGGCCACCTGTACATTTGACTGCCATAGATTACCATAGTGTGACGTCATTTGAGCATTATTTCTCAAGACAACTGGTTCTAAACAATACGGGTAGAGCAAGCAACGGTGATCACAATGGGGACTGTAATTGGGAATGCCGGACACTAGCCCAGTAGACAATATCGGACCGCTAAACCTCTCACTGGAGCGAGTTTGTTTAGAGCCAATTGTCTTGACAACATGTTCATATGACGACACCACTTCGGTACTCTATTGATTGCAGTCACGCTGGTAAGCTGATCCTAGGCCTATGTTTAGGGCAGAAATATCAGATGATGGTCCTTCAAATACTGAGAAATATAAAGCCCAGTTACATGAAAATAGTACTTGTACATGTAGGTAATAATTGGATGTTTCAAGGCAACATTTGTTATGGATCTTGTTACCTTTCCTTTGTGAAGTATGTATTAATGTATTAAAGTGGATCTCACAGGAAATTCAAGATGCCTACATGTAATGTTGGTCAAAGTTTTACTGCAGGATTACATATATTGCCTTTGGAATTGCAATTTCCCATACCCGTTTAATGGTGGACACTATTGCATCAATGAGTGTCCTCTGAATAGATGTGGAATTGAGATTAAAGATACTCCTTAGAATCAAATGTAGACCAACAAACAAAAGTGGATTGATCGCAATTTCATACCTGTCTAGATCAAATATCATTTGAGCAAATACTTCAATTAGTTGAATAAAACTAACCATTTATGGTAACTGTCATCAATGGCAACTACCAGGGTAGCATCCTTCGACAGCCAATCAAATTTAAGGTTTCCATAGGAGTTGCAATTGATAGCAAAGTTACCATCAGTGGTATTAGTTTTATGCAACAGGGCCCAGGTGCGACGTTAGATTGACTAATGACATGCTACAAAACAGCATCTGCTAGGAATAAACCTTCAAAATGGAGCTGTTGTGACCAGCTTGGGTATTCTGTACATAGCTTACATTTTAATGCCACATCACACTTGTGTCTGTGAAGGGCAGATTAAAGTCAGAAATACAGTCATGAAACACAGACATGAAGTTGTTTGTCTATTTCTATAATTAAAAGATGCTTAGGTGATTTGAACCAAGTCAAATCTAGCATGTGATAAATTCTAACTATTCCACACTGGCTTGGCTACCATCCTGTGCTCTACAGATAAGCTTGACTGGCTTATTATTTTCCATAGTGGTAAGTACCGAATATTCTAGTTTTAGAGAGCTTTGTAAGCTAATCTGAGGTTAGTTGTCTTTGGGAATTGAAAAACAGCAGTCATTGGGCTCTTTGTTTTATTCCAAGTAATTCACACATTCATACAATAACAAAAGTATCCACAATACAGTCACATATCTAGGAAGCAAATGTTCTTAAAGTTATCACATTACAGTTTCAAAAGGTGATTTTGGGTACAAAATTTCATTCAACATTCACTGATTTTTTTGTCCCCAACCACATTATGCTTCATGGTCTTTTCATTGAAATTTGCACATTTGTGATTCCAAGGCAATCCTGTTGATACCTTTTAGGGTTTACTGGTACTGAAAGGTTTTTACAGTGTCTCCTGTTGGGCTTATATTTCTTGGTATTTCCCCACCTGTGATACTGGTCTGTCTCAACATACCTTGAACTATACATCGGTGTTCCTTTTTATATCGATCAGACTTTAACTCATTTGAGGCTGGGTAGAAGGGGGAGGGTAAGAGGGCACATCACATGCATGAATTGTAAGGGGGGGGGGGAGAAATATGTGCATAAATTTGCAAATTAATAGATTGAATGATAAATAGAGTTTGATTCAAATTAAAAAATCTTCTTATGCACACTGAGAGCATACGTCATGAGATACATGTACGTATGTGCCAAATTTCGTGGTTGGCGCGTATTCTGTTGCCAAGATGTGGGGGGGGGGGGGGGGTGGCACAATGGTTCCCTCTCTCCTCCCCACCTGATTAGGGCTAATATCAGCCATCAGCTTTAGTATATTTATACAAGTAGCGATATACATGTAGTACTGGAAGTTCATTTGCACTTTTCCTTTATATCCACCTAGTCATCATGTCTTTACAAATTCATCATAGTTACTGTTAATTGTACAGACATTCACTTGCACAAGTTTTCATCAACACGCATCTTTGTATGTTGTGCCTGTATAGTCTCTCATCTCTGCATAAAACACATACTGTAAATGTACATTTAAGTTGTTACGTCACTGTACATACATGTGGTAGGCTGGTAGAGAGAGTATGCGTAAAGTCTGAGTGCATTTGATGGCATATATTAGAAAATCACAAGTAATATTACGCACAATTATTCTTAAGTTGGGTGTGTACTGCTAAAGATACATACACTACAGCTCAAAGGTATTGGCACGGGTAAAGGGAAAGGGAAGAAAGAGAAGGAGCCGTAGTTTGAACCGTGGTATTTTTTGTCCAGTTCAGCATGAAAAATGATGCTCGTTATGCTACCGGTAAAGCATTCTTGTTTCACGCTGAATTGGACAAAATATACCGCGGTTTAAAACTGCGGCTCCTTCTCTTTCTTCCCTTTTCCTTTACCTGTGCCAATACCTTTGAGCTGCAGTGTACATGCAGCATACAGAGTGTATGTTGAAGCTGGTGTTATTGTTTAGTGGTGATGAGATGGATGTTGACAAATGAAATATTAGAGAGAGCCACCAAGAATTGCCAGTTGTAATATTATGGTCAACCCACAGCACCTATAGTTTAGAATTCAACCAACCTGGGAGTATTTGGGGTTAGGCCATTTCCTGACCTAGTCTTTCTGACCTAGTCTTTCTGACCTAGTTTTTTTGCCATTCACTCAGTACGGCCTCTGTTATTGGCTACTGTGCTAATGAATATTCAAGACTATGGTATGGCTTGTCGAACATTCGCGCCGGCGCGGCCAAAGAGGCGGCCAGGAGGCGCAATTTTTTCGAACATTCGCGCCGGCGCGCCCAAAGAGGCGGCCAGGAGGCGCAATTTTTTTTTACACGCTAGCTCATAGACGCCAGAGCTTTTCACAGCTGAGAGAGAAATCCTTGCTCTCTGCAATCGGCCACAGCCTGCGAGAGCACGCTCATGCCGATATCAGCTGTTCCTTTGTACCATTGTATGTGGGTAATGAGTTGATATAAGGACACTAGAAAACCTATTACTGTGCACAAATGCCATGTTGTGATAAAAAGTTGAGTAAATAGATATGTGTTTGTGTTATAATTATTTCATGTTTGCTAGGTTTTATTAGACTATTTATTATTTTTTTATCTGTCCCTCCCGACATGATGCTCTAAATCCCCTAGAGCAAAATGGAATCTCCCGTCTCTTTTTCCCCAAATCTCGCTAGAGAAAAAAATATTGGAGTCATCGACTGTTTGATAGGGGTGCATAATAAATTTCTACCAAAAATATTCCTTATTCAATCATTCAATAACATTTTCATGAGATGATGTATTCTTCAATAATACAACAAGGATAAACAAATTCACTTTTATCTTATTGTCCAACAAAAATCCAGTGTTTTTTACATTATATTTTCTTTCTGCGAGCACCGTCCCCTTTTTCTGTAGTGGAGCAGTCCGGCGCCGGCAATTCCCGCGTGGACTAGCGCGCCTCCAGCTCACCAGCTCCTGGCGATGGCCGCCTCTTTGGCCGGCGCGACGTTCGACAAGCCATACCATCGTCTTGAATATTCATTAGTACAGTAGCCAATAACAGAGGCCGTCTCATGAAAACTGCCTCGTGTACAAAATGAATGGCAAAAAAACTAGGTCAGAAAGACTAGGTCAGAAAGACTAGGTCAGGAAATGGCCTAACCCGAGTATTTGTGGTAGTCTGTCACACTAGAAAACACTAAAAATCTCCCTATCGCATATAACCGATATCAAGTGATATCACCTTGCGATACCAATATTTGATCGATTGCTGTTGGGACGTATACTTCCGCTAAGATATGTATTTAATTCACGCAATAATGCACAGAATCTGTAATTTCGACCCTCGTAAACCTAGTAATATTGATACCTCTTCATATACATGGATGAAGGACTTGACAAAAATACAGTACCACCAATCACTCACGGCGATGTTTTTACCTCTGTTAACATTGATTGTGGATGGACTAATTAAATGAAAGAATGAAAAGACACAAGCAAGATGATGGCTATAGAATGTGGTAATATTCGTGGACTGGAAGTTCAAATCCCAAGAATTAAAGGTAAAAAGATTAGAGCGCCACATGCATTCAGATTCGGAGAGCTATATGCGATAGGGAGAATTATCCTTGTGTGATGGAGTGAGCAGATTTGCCTTGTCGTTGTGCACAATGCTCAACATGGCAATTTCTAGTACGTGTACAACATTGTAAACACTAGAGTTCAGGTGTAATAATTCACATTTTAAAAATGATGTAGTGTTGACATCGTACATGAATTGCTATACATTACATATATCTAAAAGGAGTACATATATTTTTATGTTTTCATTTTGAGAAAGAAGGTAGAGCCTAGAGGTATAAAATTGTATTGTTACGATGAAGTTTAGTAACTGGTTCCTCCAGCTACTAGGTGTTGAAAAAACACTTTGGACACTTTTGAAAAATGATTATAAATCAGTTTCAACTCATATCAAGCTGAAATTGACACATCATTAAGTCAAGGGATGTCAATTTGGAAACAGGTTTTGTGAAATTTTATCATTTTTTTTTCTTATAATCTAGGAATATTTAATGAGATTTTCACTTTTGAACAAAATTGGATCTGAATATTTGTGTGTATCAAATAATCTATTCAGAACACAATGTCCATTGTGCATTACACGTGCCAACCTGCAACTTCTTTTCTGCCAGAAGCATTATGATCATGCATTTATAGTATTTGGATTCACATGTGCAATACACAATGGTCATTGTTTTGTTCTGAATCAATTATCTCATATTAAATCATAAATCCTCAAAATGTTGGGCCCAAACATTTTGAGGATTTGTGATTTAATCATTAATTACTCCAGATGTGGATCCTTTTTAGGGAAAATAACTTTCAACAAGTTTCTAAAACGGACAATACATGAATTTAAGACCAATGGTAAGAACTTGAAGATTGCTCATGATCACCCTTTTGAAGGCCTTTTGTCTTCCAAGTACAGTGCCTGTATATTCCCTTTAGTTCATCTAAATATTTGATGTTGAGTGTAGAACATACATGTAATAATGGTAATTGTTTTTTTCCCTGAGAGAAATCTGGAAGTGTAAACCAAAATTGTACGGATTTTATGTTGTAACAGGTCCCTGTAGCTTCAAGCAAGAGTGCACCACAATTAGGGGCAGCTGAAAAAGTTTGTACTTTGATTTTTTTTTTGCAAGCAAATGCATCTGTTTAGTCATGTTTGTTGCAAGTTTGAAATATCAACAGTTATTTGGATTTCATGTTGATAGAAATGTTGCATTTTGTGAGCATTTTAGTTTGGTCTCTTGCAGTTTGTAGTTGCGCATATTTCATTGATATGTTTCACCGTTAGTACATGTACAGTACACTCCAGCTCAAAGGAATTGGCATAGGGAAAGGGAAAGGGAAGGAGCCGCAATTTTAAATTGGGGTATATTTTGTCCAGTTCAGCATGAAATACGATGCTTTAGCCCAAAAAGCATCAGGTTTCATACTGAACTGGACAAAATATACCACGGTTTAGAATTGCGGCTTCTTCCCTTTCCCTTTCCCTATGCCAATTCCTTTGAGCTGGAGTGTACATGTAGTTTGGTTAATGATTTATTTCGTCTTTATTTGTTAAGAAACAAAAATATGACTGATACGATAACAACTTATATTAATTATGGCATTGTACTTCCTAATAATCAGTGTTGCATTAGATAGATACATCTGCTATGAACATGGTCTTTTGTTTCGAGGACTTACCGGTAATTGAAAAGGGACCCTTTGAACTTCTGTCTGCAGAGTAAAAGACCATGTTCCGAGTGATGTATGTGCATGCACATGTTTTTTGTCACATTGACATTTTATTAAAAGTAAGCTTAAAGAATAAAATGTGGAGGTGGGATTCAACATTGGTGGAGGAAACAGCTCTGTACTAGAAGTGCGCGCATTACCATGACTTCATTATCAACTCAAATTTGTGTGATTTTTGACTATGCTCTTAAGCCCAACATTACACATCAGAATGGATTTAAGAATCTTCTCAAAATTCACCTACTTCAATAGATTTCCCCATAATGCATTCTAATATGCATTATAACACATATTACATGTATGAACATTTTGGATATATTCTGCTTATTTAGGAGATGAAATTGCCTCCCCCCCCAAAAAAAAAAAATAATAATAAAAAAAAAAAATAAAAAAAAAAAAATAAAAAATAAAAAAATAAATAAATAAAAAAATATAACAAATAAATTTCCTTACCACATGTGTTGTAATTCATTGCCATGTTTAGGAAAATTTTGATCATTAACTTTTTGCATGGCAAAGTTTTTATATCGGGGGATATTTTTTGTTGTTGCCTAACCTCTTAAACAAATGATGGACCCTTTTGTGTGGTTCGGTTGAATTGAATGAATGTGGTAACTTTGGTGTGGCCGAAAAGACACTTGGCTGGGCCTTGTGCACACAATCTGTTCCGCTTCACTAAAACATGTGCATCAATAGTGCCATTCTCATTGGGCTTAAAAAATCGTGAGGTTCGAAAAATCGCGAAGTTAGGGGACAGGGACAATAGGACCATTCGGCTTTTGGAACGGTTGCTGGGCAACTTTCACCCTAACTTGGCAATTTTTCTAACTTTGCGATTTTTTAAGCCCGATGAGAATGGCACTATTGTATAATAAGGAATTTGAAATAAATCAAAATTGTAGTGAAAGGATCAAGTTGGAAATAAGCATTGCAAAGAAAGCCACACTTAGTAGTTTATTGGTGTTTGTATTTGGAACATTTGTTGCTAGCTGCCTATTGCTTGACTTTATTTCAATGAGTGCTTCAACTTTATACACACTCTCACAGATGTGTTTGTGTGTATGTATGTATGTTTGCATGTATGTATGTATGTATGTATGTATGTATGTATGTGTGTATGTATGTATGTATGTATGTACATGTATGTATGTATGTACATGTATGTATGTATGTATGTATGTATGTATGTATGTATGTATGTATAAGACAGCAGGCCCTCTGGCTATATTACATGCGTGCAATCCTAACATCTGTCAAGTGCTCGTATCGTGTTGGATGTGCAGTTTTACATTTTGGTGCATGCGCAGTAACAATATAGCTAAATACGTGTATCTCATTGTTTTATTGTGTTTGTTGTTGTTCAAGTAGTTTGAGAGGAAAACATTGACAGCGATCAGTGAGGCCTTGTGCTGAATGTAGACATTCATGTACAGTGTATGTCTTAGTACAGTGATTGCAATTGGTTGCATTGAGTGTATACTATGAATACATGAGCTGATTACATTTGATTGCAGTCAGGGATTATGATCTCTGTGCAGTTGATCCCAGTAAACTGTACATTTCAGAATGTCTCCTTGCAATAGGAGAGAGCCCTTACTTAGGACAACATGTGACTTTATTTGACTTAAGCTACATGTATGGTCACAACCTCAAAATGTAGCCTGCTCGGCGGCCAGCCAGCGAGTTTCTAACCAATTTTGTCTCGGCACCGAGCAGCGTCTGCCCAGGTACCGCTTGTTTTCCGGGCATCACTCGGTAGCTGCTGAAAGTTAAAAATTCGGGTGGCGCCTGCTCACTTTTTACTCGCCGCCCAAAATACGCTCGGTGCCATGGCGGTCGCCGCCCGGGCTCCGACCTGATCAAGCGCTTGCCGTCGAGCGGCAAGTTTAAAATCGGTTGGTGTCTGGGCAGCGCCACCTCGATTTACCGCAGCGTCGACCTGATTATGGCTTAATGCATACAATGTTTTAAGTATGCATTTAGTCCATGGTCTCTAAATATGACACAATATAGTTTGTACAAGCTGCTCCAATGTTGACAGTTTATATCATTATACTCTACACATTACCATGCTGATTTTTCTTGCTCTGTATCAATTTTCTTATTGGAGGCACTTCACCATTCTTTATTTCTAACTAGCGGTTGTTTTCCACATACCTTTAACATACTTTTTTTTACTAATGGGTCATTTCTACTTTTTTATTATAAAATGCTCTTCTGCTATAACTGTACAATCAGATATTTGCACTTTACACAAGTTACCATGCTGATTTTTCTTGCTCTCTGTAGTGATTGGAAACATATTAACATTGTTCATATCTAACTAGCAGTCATTTTCCGTATAACTTTACTTACTAACCTTTTCTTACTAAACCATCATTTTTCCACTACTTTTTTCATGTTACTCATTACGTTCAATGTTACACTTTCTATTTAGCACTTGGTTTCAGTATTGTATAATTGTATTTACCCCCTGAACTCTCCAAGATTTGAGTTTTATCCCAATATCATCATTACATGTACTTTTACATTCTCTTTTACATTTGTATTTTCAAGATATTTTATCAGAAAACAGGTCCTATTAGAATGATGACACCATTTAGAGAAAGTAAAAATATGACCTTACAATATGACCCCCCAAAAAATATTTCCTCTTCAGAAGTTTCAGGGTGCATTTGTTGAATCAACTTCTGAAATATACTGTATTGTGCCGTCCTGTGGTGCCCTATGTCTTTGCATGCTGCATGAATGTTGAATGTTCCAAAGAAAAAGGCACATGTGCAATTATATAGTGTGTACTGTATAAACCAGAAAGATATACCAACTTGTGATTCTGATTTGATTGAGCACTTTCTCAGAAATTTGTAAGTGTTCAGGTTAAATTACGAATAGCACTGATGTAGCTAGATGGCACACTAAGAAAATAAAGATCTGTCAATGTCATGTACTGTAGTATATGTTTCAAGTATTTTTTGCTGAAAATTACTGGTCATCTGAATACCAATTTAGATGATTTTGAAAGGTTTTATATCGAAATAAATGTTGCAATCAATTTCATGGGTAACTCTTATTTTATTTAATAATCAAATGCTCATTTTCTTAGGAGAATGCTGATTGTGAGACAGCAAAAATTTTAAGGTTTTAACGGAAGTTGGCAGCTCTGCATAAACATGTAGCTCTTATGTGAACTTGTCTCTGTTTATGTCCTCTAGGAATCCCCAGCGGCACAGCGCAAGGAGAAGTCTGCTTCAGATACCGATGGAGCCAAAAGTAACGCGCCCATTGTGGCTGTGAACAGTGCTGGAGCTGCTACCATCACCAAACCGCTGTTCTCCAAGACTACCAAGGTTACTGTACAGGCTGTCTTTAAATGGAAAGTCCACACTGAAGTTATGTTGGGTTTAATAAAGGAAAAAAACATGAAAGAAATATGTAAGTGAAGGTTTGACACAACTCCGCCAAAGGATAAGAAAATTCTGATTTTTCCAAGTTGTAATTTTGTGATGTCACTTGCGAGTTGTTCTCCCATATATTGTGTACTATTTTTTTTTTTTTTTTGGGGGGGGGGGGGAGGGGGGAATTTGTATTTTCTCAAAAAGGTACACATCATTTTACCTGTGCATTTCATATATCATAATACACATGTTTTTACAGACATACCTCTGAAACAGATTTATTCCTTCATCTAAAACAGAAAAAGGTCAACATTTGACGGATTCTCATCAACCTTTCACTTACATGTGTCATTCATGTTTCATCTTTTATGAAAACTAATTTTACTTCAGGGTGGACTTTCCCTTTGAAAAGAAAGGGATGTTTAAAGATGTAAACATGTTGCATGTTTGGTGAGCAAAGAGCTGGCGCTCTGTGTGTGAAAAGTATCATGGCAACTTTCATCACTCACCAGCTCTGTCCTAACAACAACCAAAGTGCAGAGTGCAAGGGTCATATTCATGAAAGCTTACTAGCCTAGCTGGTTACAACAACGCATGCATTTTGATGCACTTTAGTAATTAACTAGGATTAGTAAGGTGTCATGAATATGGCTCCAGGTGTCCTTTAAACATATATACAAAGAGTGCTTATGGCAAATAGGCTTGATTTTTCATGTTTCTTCAATTCATGTACACATATCTCTCAGAATTTTAAACGCTCCCCTTTCTAATTAATGCATTCAAATATATTACAGTGTACCTCTAGACTGGAATTACCTCTGTCTTTGTGAAACACAGCTGCCTTTTTTAGATGTATGTACAGTAATACTAAAATCACAGCTAAAAATTGCCTTGTTTGGTTGTTCCTGCTTTGTTTATTGTATAACAGTATGCGCAAAAGTCCCTGAAATTGTTGTGAGGTATAAATGTCAATTCTATTCATCATTATGATTTTATTTTTTATTATCATCTTTATTATTGCTATTATCGTAGTTATTATACTAATTAATAGTAACAGCTAGCAGTACCACTATTCATTCTAATCATTATTTTCATGATTTTAACTGTCAATTTTATAATCATCATTTATATTATTTTTTAATGATCATCGTGTGTTGGTAACTTTCTTCTTTCTGCAGTCGTTCATCTTTGGTATGCAGCCAAGGGCCGTGCAAGGCATGCTGGACTTTGATCATTCCTGCAGGCGGGCTGAACCCTCCGTCGTTGCCATGATCTACCCATTCAGGTCAGTAGACTTGCGCCCTCTATGTTCAGTGTCGCAATAGTATTCAACAGTGCTTTGAACGGGCACTAACCGTTCAAATTGAAAATAAGCTGATGTTAATAAAAGCAAATAAGCAAAACATAATTCATGAACAAGACTGCTTGCAAATAAAGTCTCAGTATTCTTTTCAAGATTGTGTCCTAATTCTCAATCTTACTTGAGTGTATATATTTTTGATAATCTAGTTGTTTGATACAATTATAGTTTACATTTAATGCATGCGATCCATTTCAGTCAATTAAGGGATATTTTCTTTGTGTCACTGTGTAGGATACCACCCTCTATGTTTATAGAATTATTATGAGATGGGTAAGAGAAGAATCCCTGCGCTTTGATCGGTCAGTGTGTGGATGTTTTTTCTGCTGAATGACTGTTTGCGCCTTGCAATGCATGGCAATACCTCAGTGTCTGTACTGTAGGATGGAAGCATAACAGTTGAATGCCACAGTCAAATCTCTCTAGTTCTCACTGGAAAAGCAGTATATGATTATCAAGTGTGATATTCTTTACAAGATACAAGATATTTTATTCAGTCCAAAATCATAGAAATTTGCTTTCCACCAGCACAATAACACAACAATAGTGATACTATAGACACATATTAACAATGAGTTAGAAAAACATATGTAAACATGGTTGTAATTCGTCTGTGTAAATGTAAATATATGTGACATAATGATTAAAGACTGAAGAACCATTAACTGCTGAATTGGGTTAATAATATTAGTTTCCTTCTCGTTCTACTCCTAATGTAATAAGATATGTTTGCTTTGTTTATTCATGAATTTTGATACATTGTCATATAAGATAGACACAAATAAATATATTTAATTTGGTGCAAAATGATAGAGATTTGCTTTTCCCCAGGACAATAACATGACGATTCAATCAGAATATATCAATATTTTAGGCAAATATAAACAATGAGTTGTAAAAAACATATTTAAACATGACTGGAATTCACCTGTGCTGTTAAAGGTGACATAAGTGGCTGCATTGTTATTTACTTTGTATACTCGTCAATTCGTCATTCCGTCAACAGCGGAGACCACAAGCAGAAGTTCTACTGGGGCCACAAGGAGATCCTGCTCCCGGTCTTCAAGTCCATGGAGAAGGCGATGAAGACACACCCAGATGTCGACGTCGTCATCAACTTCGCCTCGCTGCGATCGGCCTACGATAGCACCGTCGAGATCCTTGGCTACCCTCAGGTAAGATTATCAATCTTAGACTTGGAGCAAAGTTACAGAATCTTGTTTATGCTCATTTTAATTTATCCTCTTGAGCAACATACTTGCAATTATTCATTGCCCCTGTGAGCACATATACAAGATTTAAATTGAAACCTTTTTATGCCTCCGCCACGAAGTGGCCGGAGGCATTATTTTTTTCGGGTTGTCCGTCCGTCCGTACGTCCGTCCCGAATCCGTTTAGGCAATATCTTGAGAACCGTTCAGCAGATTTGCTTCAAACTTGGTACATGTATGTATTGCATAAATCTAATGAAGTGTGTAAAATTGGGGTCAAATTTGATTGAGGTCAAAGGTCAAAGGTCAATGAACTTTGTAAAAATTGCCCAAAAATGACCTTTTCCACAATAAATCCAAATCCAAGGATGCTATTCTCATCAAACATGGTACAAAGATGGATTACTACTTGGGGATAGACTGGTGACATTTTTGGTAAAATTCCTGAAAGGTCAGACGTCAAAGGTCAATGAAATTTGTGAAAATTTGCCAAAAATTGACCTTTTTCACAATAAATCCAAATCCAAGAATGCAATTCTCATTAAACATGGTACAAAGATAGATCACTACTTGGGGATAGAATGGTGACATTTTCGTTAAAATTCCTGAAAGTTCAGAGGTCAAAGTTCAATGAACTTTACCAAAATTGGCTAGAAATTGCCCCAAACCCTTAATTTTTCACAATAAATCCAAATCCAATGGTGCAATTCCAACCAAACATAGTGAAACGATGGATCACTACTTTTGGGTAGACTGGTGACCTTGTTGGTGAAATTGCTGGAGAGTTCAAAGGTCAAGGGTCAATGAACTTTGCCAAAAATTAGCTAAAAAATGCCCTCAAAGTGATAATTTTCAAAAAATATCAAACTCCAATGGAGCAATACCAACCAAACATGGTGCAAAGATGGATCACTACTAGACTGATGACATTTTTAGTGAAATTTCTCAAAGGTCAGGGATCAAAGGTCAATGAACTTTGCCAAAATTGGCTAAAAATTGCCACCAAATAGATATTTTTCACATTGAATCCAATACTAATGATTCAATTCAAACCATACATAGTACAGAGATGTATCACTTCATGGAGGTAGACTGGTGAAGTTTGGGTAACATTCCTGAAAGGTCAATGAACTTCACCCAAAATTGGCTAATTTTAAACAAACTTGATACAAGGATGGATTTAGACAGACTGGTTAGATTGGAAGTCAAAGAAGTAAGAGGTCAAAAGTCAATGAACATTGCCAAACTTGGCTAAACTTGAGAAAACAGAATGTGATATTTTCATTTCACATAGGAGCAATGGTACATTGCCCACCAAACATACACATTTTCTGAGAATAGCAAAGAGGCGGAGGCATATTTATCGACTGCGTGGCAGTCGAATTGCTCTAGTTTTTGTTGTTTCTCTCTGTGGTAATAAAAATGATAAATCAATCTGTCAGAAAAACAAGCAGAAAAAAAGAGGACAATGGAGGGACTTCAAGCTGCATCTACATGTATTGCTTGTTGGGCAGTGATACTATCTACCAGGATTCTGCTTGGCTTATATAGGAACCAGTACCCAAGGCTTTCATTCCCTTGCTTATTTGTATTCATGAGTCACCAGGAGGACAGGGGCCATATTCATGAAAGCTTACTAGCCTAGTTAGTCACTAAAATGCATGTAGCTGAATGCACTTGAGCAACCAACTAGGCTTGGAAAGGTTTCTTGAATGTGGCCCCAGGTGTTTATTTAAAGAACTGAATGTATTGTGGAGAGACATTAGATGATAATCTTTGTTTTTGCTGTTATTCTCTGTAGAAGTCAGATTGATTCATCATTCTGTTTTTCTTAAATTTAAATTTGGCCCATTTACAAAAGTCATGAAATTCATTAGGAATCAACGGTATACCCGATCAATAATGTGTATGAAATCTCATAGTCATAGCTTCTCGATCATTTGCAGGAAAAGTGAAGAATTCTCCTTGTTTACGTTTAAAACGCAGCGAGCGTAGTCTACATTCATAATCATATTGTCCCCATCAACACCCAATGAAGGTATTGCTCCCACTGAATGCATGTGGAGCGGTCTCCGGTCTCTAGGCTATACGTTTTAAATGACCCACCCAAAACCTTAAAAATCTTGTGAACGTTATTATTAGGCTTAAAGTCAGTTTCCAGTTCTATTGTTGCGAGGGAAGTGCTAATATTTAATCTTCTTCCATTTTCTGTGGTTTTTACCAAATAAAATGTTTTGGCCTGAATATCCTGTCTTTAATTTGTGTAGTCAATTTCATGGGATTATCTCCCAAATCCCCCCTCTCCTATTTCACTGGTGTACATGTATAACTATGTGCCCTCGTTGCATCTGCAGATCCGCACTATTGCCATCATTGCGGAAGGAATCCCTGAGAACAAGACCAGGATACTGATCGACATGGCCAACAAGAAGAGTGTCAACATCATTGGACCTGCCACGGTACGTCACTATTCTTCCTGATGATAAGGCCCATGTACACTGGCCAGCAAAAATCATGATTTTTCTAAGATCGCGATCGTGATCAAACAACCAACACATCACACCAGAAAAATCACTCCCCAGAGTGTGATTTTTTTAAACTTTGCGTGAAAAATCATGTAGTTTGCTAGTGTAAATGGTGAGCTTAGAAAAATCACAATTTTTTGCCATGTGACTTGCAGCACTCCCGGCGGGTTGACTTTGATCTTTCTTTGTAAAATTATGTGCGCATTTAACCTTGCGCAATGACAATGACAATGAAGCTCCACTTATGACCTCATAATAACCACGCAGCGTGCCGGTCTCCTTTGGGTGGCTAATGGACATGCACAGTACCTATCCAAAAATTGTGATGTTTCAGATCATGTTTCGGGGGGGGACAAGTGTAAATGGTGAGACATAAAATCACGATTTTAAAAATCTTGATCTTAGCAAGTATAAATGGGGCTATAGATGCATTTACTGGCTGGGTTATTTGAGAATATTACAATGACTGATTATGATGAATTCTCTTCATGGTTACTGATCAGGTGGGAGGAATCAAACCTGGATGCTTCAAGATTGGGAACACCGGCGGTATGCTGGATAACATCCTTTCCTCTAGACTCTACCGGCCGGGCTCCGTCTCCTACGTGTCCCGCTCAGGAGGCATGTCCAACGAGCTCAACAACATCATCTCCAGGAATGCGGACGGGGTCTACGAGGGCGTGGCCATTGGAGGAGACAGGTGGGTGAGGGGAAGATGACAACCTTCATACAGGGGATGTATGCCATAAATTAGGCTCCCAATTTCTAACACTCTTGCTGTATTCAGTGCATGTTAAACCGTGGCTCATTCATACTTGGGATAAATTCCGTAAATATGGCTGCCAGTTTGCAATATTGTAGATCTGATTTGTTTTAGCACCTATACTGTTATGAAATATGTTGATATGTATTGATAACATGTTCAGTTTTGATGCATTCCTTACATATGATACACTGACCTATGCCACCTATACTCAGTGGAAATACATTTATTAATACTTAATAAAAAATACATATTGATAGTGGCACATTGTTAATTATGTTATGTAATTTCCTAATTGGAATTGTAATGTCTATGTAAGACTCTTTTACACTATGATGAACATTATGAAGGACTATGTGTAAGTCAAACCCTTCTTTCCTAATGTCCAGGTATCCTGGCACTACCTTCATCGATCACATTCTGCGTTACCATGACGACCCAGAAGTCAAGATGCTCATCATGCTTGGAGAGGTATGTTTACAGGGAATATGTCTTGAACAGCAATGCCTTGTCTGTGCATGGAATTTGATTGCCAAAAACACCTTTCATACATCACATCAATCACTCTGCATACCAATCTGTCCTCTGCCTCTTAACCCCCCCCCCCCCCCCCTTTTTCTCCTCCACCTTGCTAGTTTTGGTGTCCTTGAAAAATGAGAAATAAATTTTGTTTTGAATCGAAAAAGATCACAACGTTTCATACGTTTTTGATTCCGTTCACCATACATTGCGAGACAAACAATTATCACTAGCCAATTATCCGCAATGAGTAACATATTTAGCAAATTTTTATCTTTTTTAGTACAATGACAATATATGACAGGAAATTCAGTGATTATCATTTGTGGTCAGATAGGTCAATGGTCATAGGCCAAAGGTCAAAGGTCACATGTGAAGGTCTAATTGTGAAATGTTGCTGTTTTATGTGATAAAGTATGAAATATTTGACCAAATATCACCAAACACAGAACAATGATGGTGTATTAGAGATTTTGGCAATATTTGGGTGTATGCGGAAGGAGGGCAGAGGCACGCCAACACACTAACTTACACACAAGCACTGCTATGAATGTTTTCTTGTCTTTGTTGTGACAGGTTGGAGGTACGGAGGAGTATGAGGTGTGTGCAGCCATTGAGTCTGGGCGCATTGCTAAGCCCCTGGTGGCCTGGTGCATAGGAACCTGTGCCACCATGTTCTCATCAGAGGTGAGAATTCAATATAGACTGCAACAGCTAATACATTTTGTTAAAAGGGAATGTCTAGCCTCAAGTTAACTTGGTTTTCATGAAAAAACCTGTTACTGTAAAAGTAGAAATTTTCGGGCATTTCGCGCGGCGTGTATTTGATGCGAAAATAAAAACATGAAAATATATTTGCGCCTAAACAAAGTTCATATTGGCGCGCTTAATATGCACACTTGCTTTGATGCATTATGTGTCACGTACGTAGGCGCAGGCCTACATTTATGGTTTAGCCTTATTCAGCGCTTTAACAACATCATGCTATTGCCGCTGCCTGGCCAGCACTGGCGTGGCAGTGGTGAGCTGAGTGAATTGATCGTCCAAAGGGCTGGACAACCCGCGAAATTAAAAACATGCGAAATTCATTTTACTCCACCGAGCACGAAAAATTAATCACACAAAAATTTTTACAGTAGTGAAAGTTTTTGAAAAATCCATCATAGGATGAGAAAGTTATGATTTTTGCGACGTCACGTTTGAGATGCTTTCTCATTTGTTGTATACAATTATTTTTTGAGATGCTGATTTTCTCAAAAGCATATGTAGCATGTTACCTGTGCATTTGATTTTACACACATACCTCTATTAAAAAGATTTATTCCTTCATCAAAAAATAGAAAAAGTGGAATTTATGGGGAAAATAGGGCACAACATATGGGAGAGCGTCTCACACGTGATGTCACAAAATAAAGAAAATGCTTTTGATTTTATTAAAACCAACTTAACTTGAGGGTTGACTTTTCCATTTAGAATTTCTTCTGAATTTCATGATGAAATCAAAATTTACACAATTTTATTTTCCCATGTCTTCCTCCTTATGATCTAGTACAGACTTTCTGCTGCTTTTCTAGATTTCCTTTGTAGGTTTTTCATATAAATATCTTTCTGTAGAACCATGTGGATGTATTTTTTTCTATAAAATTCTATAACTTTTCTTGTTTTCAAAGTAATGTTTCTTTTTATTGAAATTTGATGGCAACATTCAATTGAATTGACTTGAATTGACGATTGATTTGAGTTCTATATAGAAGTACCTTTTACGGTGATTGGACATTGCTAGCAGAGTGTATTCTATCACTTTTCTGTTTTGAAGATATGTTTCTTTTCATTGAAATTTGACGGCAAAATTGAATGGAGCTATATATGACAATAATTTTTCCTGTGATTGGACGTTGCTAGTAAAGTGTACAATTCTGACTGAATGTATGTGTGGTACACGTAGGTGCAATTCGGGCACGCAGGGGCCTGTGCCAATGCCGAAAGGGAGACATCTAGCGCCAAGAACCAGGCCTTGAGGGTTGCCGGAGCCTACGTCCCAAGCAGCTTTGACGATCTTGGCGATAAGATCGGGTAAATTCAGCTTCTTTTTCAAATGCAAATTGAATTTGGATTTGTTTTGTTTGTTGGATGCATTTATATGCTTTTCACACTGGCAAAAATTTCCTTAGCTAAGGCCCCCCCTTAGCCCCACCTATAGTACGGGGCTAAGCTTAGACCACTTTCTGTTCACATTGGTTTTTACCAAAGTAGGCTAGCCCCACCAATAATCCGGGATTATTTGGCCCTGCAAAAAAGCAGGTCTAACACCGCAATTGCAGGGCCAAGCCAAATAGTCCGGGGCTAAGAGCACCAGTGTGAACAGAAACAAAAAATAGTACGGGGCTAAGGAAATGCAGTGTCAGCTCTCAAGGTTGAAACACCAAGACCAATCAGATAAGGCCCTACGGGCGAGTGACCATGATGCGGAGTGGTAAAGAGCCGATGTGCAAGACGTACACTCATAAATATTCATAAGCAGCAAGAAAGTCCGGGGCTAACGATCTCGAGTGTGAACAGTTAGTCGGGTTTAAGAAATGGTATGGGGCTAAGAAATGCCAGTGTGAAAAGCTTCAAAAAATAGTACGGGGCTAAGGATAGTACGGGGCTAATTTTTGCCAGTGTGAAAAGCATATTAGAGTACATATACATAACTTAACACCTCATGCGTGCAAAGGGCAAATGCCACATTGAACTATTATACCTGCTACTCGTTTCGAAGTATGAAACCTGGGAATAGCTAAATACTGATAAAAAAGAATAAATCATCTGTTAAATATGTTAAGACTATTAATTAGCCATTGAGTCCTCATCTTTTTGCTGCTCCCCAGAGAGGTGTTCCAGAGCTTGGTGAAGAAGGGTAACATCGTTCTCAAGGAGGAGCAGCCTCCCCCAACCGTGCCCATGGACTACAACTGGGCCAGGGTAAGTGGAGCCATCAAAAGGATACTACAGCATCAAGCGGCTTACAATGTCATGAAACACTATCCTGTTACACAGCTATTGCTAGTGTTGTGTTGGGTTGGGTTGCGTCAGGATTAAAAGGTTACAAATTTCACATTTGTTTGCCGCAATAAAGTCTCATTTTGACGAATATTTGAAAAAACGCACACCTCCAATGACATCAGAAAAGTAAAAATGCCAGAAATGCCAATGGCGTAGTTATGCATTATTGCATTTACCTGTATCTTGTCATTCATATTGAATGGATGGAATGCACTTTGAATCTATTAGTTGTTGCTACTCGGACAAACCTCAGGCAAGCTTTAGGGTTCCCATTGGTAATGTATTGTTTGAACGGCGTGAATAAAATAATCAAGTTGCTTACAATGTCATAAAACGATATTCCTTTATAGCTTAGTCACACTAGAGGCAGAATAAGCCGGAATGGTGTCGGAATGAAAGTTCTTGGCACATTCTTGGATATTAAAAGTGCATTCTAAAAATTCTGACTGCATTCTGAGTGCATTCCAAATATTCAGGTCCATTCTTGTGTCCGGCCCGAATGTTTTGCTCATGCTCAAAACTTTCGAGGTGTATTCGAACTGGAAAAATATCGAATGGAATTCAAAGTGCAGTCCAGCAGCACTCTGACTGCATTCCAAATATTCTTACGACATTTCAACAACATTCGATACATTCCGATCGCATTTGTGGGAGAATTGAATCGCATAAAAGCATGGCTAGCTGTTGCTGCAATGTCAGTTGGCATTGAGGAGTCACAGAGGAGCATTGAGGTCATGCCGCATTTGAACGGCATTTTTACATATTTAGATCAATACGAAATTCCCTCCCGAATGTGGCTCGAATTTTCATTCCGGCTGGTTCTGCTTGATACCTGCTGATTCAGAATAAGTGTAACGGGGGCTTAAAAAGCTATTGCTAGTGTTGTGTTGGGTTGGGTTGCGTTTGGATTAAGAATAATAGTGTTGCTGAATTCTGAGTCGAAGGAGGACTCACAAACTCAAAGTGTAATAAAGGTCGTAGTACATTTTATTTGTTTCTCAGCACTTATACTCAATGATAGCTGTCTGAAGTATTTCTGGTGAATCTATGAGCTGTAATAAATGTAATGAATAACATTCTAAACTCTCTAATATTGTTGAATAAACTGGTTCTCTCAAAAGATTATAATAGTAAACAAATATAGTGAAATTTTTTTCTGAGGGCCACTTTGTTGGATTTATAATGACTTATACATATTCCTCGTAAGCTACATCACAGTTCCTGAATTCCTATAACTGTCATTAAGGGACTAGCCCCATAAAACTCTTTAGAGACAACTATAACCTTCAGAGTAATTGAGCTTCTGGAAAGTGGTCATAAACATGAAAAAAAAAAAAACATGATTTGAGGCAGGGGAGTGGTAACTGGACTTATATTACATAACAATAACCATCTTTGTCTTGAAAGGATAATATAGCATCAATGGTTAACAATTTCATACAACTTTTGGTATTCCTGCACAAGGCCATTGCTAACTTGATTCTATACACTGTGAACACCACAATCATGACAACACAAAGAGCTAACTTTTTTGTAGCAAAACATTTTCATGAAAATATTACAATACCATATGCAAATCAGCTCTCTCTAGACTACAGTCCTGTTACCATGTTGTATTGAAGAATGGGCTTAAAACTCTGCTTGTTATCTAGAAAAGTCTGCTGTAACCGATAGGTGTTGCACCATATTTTAAATCCACCGAATTGGGACTCCGTCTTTCACTTGTTGTAATGTTATAACCCCAAACTGTGATTTATGACTGACCAGTATTTGGTGCTGCGAGTACAGAGCTGCCAAGTCTCCCTGATTTCACAGGAGACTTACTGAAAATAAACCAATAATACTGCATTGAATTTCATCACATCACCCAATATCCCTGATTATTGATAGATTATTGTCATTAGGTTGTTAGCATTTGATAGACATCTCCCGGATTTCTGATGAAATTTCCCCAAATCTTCCTGATTGTTGAATTTCAATGTTGGTAGCTGTGCGAGTATCATGCTCAAAACGTGAGCATTGGCGTGTTGAGCTGAGCAATGGTTCAAGCCGCCTCTTTTCTCTCTCTTTCTCCTCTCTCACAGGAGCTTGGATTGATCCGCAAGCCAGCCTCTTTCATGACCAGCATCGTGGACGAGCGAGGCCAGGAGCTGATCTATGCGGGCATGCCCATCACAGAAATCTTTGAGCAGAACATCGGCATTGGGGGTGTCCTTGCCCTTCTCTGGTTCCAAAGAAGGTCAGAGACTTTGGCTGCAATTCACTATGGAGTGTTAGATTTAGACCACGGTTTAAGCAATGTTTGTGGCGTATAAGTAACTGAATGTGCAAAATTCAGTAGTCAGTAAGGTTTAGACCACGGTTTAATCAAGGTTATGTACAGTTGAGGCCAGAAGTTTAATTACACCAAGGAAATTCAAAGAAAAGTTGCTAAACATCATAAACTTTACTGTATCTTATAACATATTTGTGCTATCATGACAAATTTTATATCAAACGAATGAGTATGTCATGCCCCTTCATCACATTGATTTGTTGTCAGGTGCTGAAAAATATTTAGGTGTCATTTTCCCCAGAAAATCTTCATATTTTAGATAAATTAAAAATTAAAACTTGACAAAAACATTTCATGTTTGTGCTAGTTACTTCTCAACACAAACACTTCAAATTACACTTTTTTGTTCAGTGGTGACCTTTCATGATAGAAAATGTAATATAAATCATAGATTTGACATTTATATATTTCTATGAAACAATGTTTGAAAATACAACAAACAATAGAAATACATTTGGCATGAATATTACTTTTTTTTCTTTAACAAAAAAATCCTCCTGAAATATAATTTAATCACAACGCATTCCAAAAATGTGAAATGTGAAAGAGCTTAATACACTCTTTCATTTAATACCAAATTTTGCTTTCTTCATTCTTCCATCCATTCAGTTGTAGCCTTCATTGTGTCTTTAAGTTATTTTCTTCCTTACCAGTGTTGTTCTTGGCTCACATGTCAGAACTAAGTTTAAATATATCAAACTGCGAGTGTTTCATCAAGAATCTCCATTTATGGACCCACTGATGTGTGGACTGATTTCTTTCCTGTCAATCAGCAAAATGTAGGAATTTTGAAAAGAAAACATTGAAAGAGTGTGCAGTCATTGATTTGATTTCACTTTTCTTTATCCAACCAATATTGAACTTCCTGCCCCATAGTGTATCCTCTCAGTGTATTTGGGCTGATGTTATATTGGTTGCGCCTGCACCTTAGTTCTTCAGCCAGCATGTTTGGGCTAGTGTAGGGGATAACTATTCTCAGAAAGGCCCCAATAATGCAATATTTTTTCCCGAAATGTATAAAGTTTACATAATTGTTAGCGAAGTGATGTAATTTCTACAAACTTTTCTTTGTACAGGTTACCGACCTACTGCACAAAGTTCATTGAGATGTGTTTGATAGTGACTGCGGATCATGGTCCGGCTGTGTCCGGCGCTCACAACACCATTGTCACTGCTAGGGCAGGCAAGGATCTCATCTCATCCCTCACTTCAGGACTGCTCACCATTGTAAGTATGGGTGGGTGGATGGATGGGTAGTTCCCTCCTAATAAATGGAGCTCGAAATGAACTATGAGCTATGAAAATATGACTGAAAATATGGCAAGGATCTCATCTCATCCCTCACTTCAGGACTGCTCACCATTGTAAGTATGGGTGGGTGGATGGATGGGTAGTTCCCTCCTAATAATAATAATAATGATAATAATAAAACATCTATATAGCGCATAATATTAATAATCTCTATGCGCTTTACAATCATTTTAAAGATAACAAGTTACATAATGAACACATTTAACGTCATATAATTGTAAACAACATAAATATGAACTACACAAATAGACCAAAGAGTTCTTAAAACCATATTGGGTACTTAATGGGAGAGCATGAATGTTTTAAGAGCGTGTTTGAAGCTATCGACAGGTTGGGCATTGCGCATGTGGAGGGGGATAGTAAGCAAATAATCAACGTCAGTGAAGGTAATAGGACGAAATATCACTTCCGAGGCGATCTGGATGTAGCTATCTTTCCGAAGCTTTTAGCTGAGGAAAGATAGCGTATACATTCAGATCGCCGAGGAAGTGATAGTTCGTCTCATTGCCTGAAACCAAAAGTTGATTATTTGCTTTATATTCCACATCTGATACCAACAATCTTTAAAATAAATGACAATTTAACGTACAAAAGCGTTCGTGTCGGTGCGGCTACATATTCACGCGACGCTCCGAAACCCGGAAGCAAATTGACTTTGTACACGTTGCTATATAGACTCTACAAATTCTAACGAACACTATGACATAGTGACGCTAATTTGTAAGATTTTGACGGAAAAGCAAGAAGTAATCAAAATTCTCTTACCTGTGCGGTATCGGTGAGAACATACATCCTCCGAGAATACTCTTCATAATTCTAATAAATCACAGGAAAGTGAAATTCTAGGTCAATTTTGGTACGAGGTGGTAGAGAATTGCACACTTGCTTTGGTGAAATACTGTGTGGGGGAAATGGAAGGCTTGCACTGCTTTGTACGTACACCCGCGGCGCAGCGCACTATAATAAAAAAATTTAACGCGCACCACGGTGTCGTCTGCGCCGATAGTCCGAGCTACGCACTTTTATTTCGCGCGTACTCAAAATATTGATCACGCGTTAGGACTGTGAGGAGTGAAGAGATCAGCGAAACCAAAAAGTACTATCACCTAGAGTGTAACGAACTTTTTTTCTCAAAAAAAGTACTATCACCTACAGTGTAACGAACTTTTCTTCTCAGGTGATCAGATGGGAAAAACTACGCTTCATCACGTGATCAACTCTTGACCAATCATATAGCAACATTCTTAGTATGTGGAATATAAAATTCCATAGTCTAGCTGCTATGGTACCAAAGAAATGAACTATGAGCAAAAATATAGCAGTTGCGAGATTTTGAGGCTTCTGATGAGTCGTCCAAAACCTCCATGGCTCTTGTAGCCTTGAGACCAGGGTCCTGTTGCATAAAACTTACCATTGATGGTAATTTTGCCATCGATAGCAACTTCTATGGAAACCTTGCATTCGATTGGCTATCAAGCAATGTTACCATGGTAGTTACCATCGATGGCAGAGCTACCATCAATGGTAAGTTTATGCAACAGGGCCCAAGATGGCAATCAGCACACATTATTGTTCTCAGCTTGCACATTTTCTATGTACGTGGAGTGGGAGCACCACACCGCAGTCTGTTGGAACACTGTATATCTGCACCTCTAAAATTTGCATTTTTCCTTCAAAATTTGTATTTTTAAAAGAGGCCAGTCTTTTTTGTGCGTGTGATTCTGCAAAAGGCGATCAGGTACGTGTATAGTAATACATTAGTTTATTTTGCAGGCGATGTCGCAGACGCCTGGGTGCGATGCAATATACCTTGTGTATTGATATTAGCTAGCTACGACGCATCTTTCATCCTTTTCTTTTTATCATTTCATTTTGCCATGAATTCGTACTCTTTGGATGCGCTTTTGTACTTTCGTATTCTCTTTCGATTTTCGTAACAAATCCAAATTTTTCATAATGTTTGGCAGCTCTGTGAATGTAGACTAGCGTCGCTACAATACTGCACACTTCAAACTTAAACAAGGAAATCTTTTCAGTTTTCCTGGAAAAGTTCGTAAAGCTGTGACTGAGATTTCACACATGTTATCGTTATGGTATCCTGCCGATTCCTGCCGAGTTTCACGACCAAATGGACCACATGGCAATTCTCCCTATCGCATATTAGCTCTCCGAATCTGAATGCGTGTGGCGCTCTTAATTTTTTTACCATTAATTCTAGGGATATGAACTTCCGGTCCACGAACATTCTAGAGCCTTCGTCTTGCTTGTGTCTTTTCATTCTTTCATTAGTCCATCCACTATCAATGTTGAGGTAGGCAGAAACATCGCTGTGAGTGATTGGTGGTATTTTTTCAAGTCCTTCATCCATGTGTATGAAGAGATATTAATATTACGACGCTTACCATGGTCAAAATTACAGATTCTGTGCGTTATTGCGTGAATTGAATATGTACCAAACTCTTAACGGAAAGTATATGTCCCAAGAGCAGTCGATCAGATATCGGTATGGCGAGGTGATATTGCTTGATATCGGCTATATGCGATAGGGAGAACTGACCTTTAATTTCTGTGTACTCATGAAGAAAACCTCAGTACAACATGATTTGACTGACAGTGTTATGTTTTCCCGTTGTACAGGGTGACCGGTTTGGAGGTGCGCTAGACGCAGCTGCCAAGCAGTTCAGCGAGGCCTACGACTCTTCCCTCATCCCCATGGAGTTTGTCAATAAGATGCGCAGTGAGCACAAGCTCATCATGGGCATCGGTCATAGGGTGAAGTCGGTAAGTGAACGTTTCCCCCCGCTCTGCTTCACTCTCACACTCTCTCTCTCTTTGTCTTCGTACTCCTTCTCTCTGATTCTTTCCCTTCCCCCCTTCCCCCATCCTCACTTCCTCTTTGTCTTGCTAAACAGCGTCTCTACTCGGTTACAGGGTGTTTCTCAGTCTTTGATTTTCCACATCATTTCTCTCTGTCTCCTTCCCTCTCATAGTTCATAGTTCATTTCATTTTTTGTCTTGCCTAAACAAAGTTCAGCAGAGACCTAGTAATCACTTTTCTTGTTAGTCTGTTGGTCTGTTAGTCTGTTGGTCTGTTGGTCTGTTACAAAAAATTTAAAGTTTTTGTCTAACTTGCTCTCATTTGTTTATTTCTGCATCAATTGTGATCAAACTTGGGTAATGAGGCTTGCGGGGTCAAAGGTCATCTAGTGGTCAAAAGCTCAAATGATGGGCCATGTGCATCATTTTTCTCAAAGTTTTTGTTTGACTTGCTCTCACTTCTTTATTTCTGCATCAACTGTGATCACACTTGGTACAAATGATCCTTGGGTAATACCACGTGTGTTGATGTGGATGATGAGGTCATAGGTCATCTCGGCAGCATTTTGAATATATGAAAAAAAAAAACTTATCATTGTTTATCGAATGTGATATCAGGCGAGACTTGTGGTTCGCGAACAACCTTGTCTTCCTATTTCTTCTCTCTGTAATTCTTCCCTCTCTCATCTCCCTCCTTTCTCCATGGTTTGTAATTCAGGATCCCTGTTCATGTATGGATTGTTTCTCAGCCTATGCTCCCCCCTCCTTTCCCTCTCATTCCTCCTCTTTTTCTCTTTCTCTTCCTAATCTATTTCTCCGTTATCCCTTCCTCGCTCATCTCTTTTCCTCCTCTTCTTGCTATTCAAGGTTCCTGCTCAGACATGGATGTTTACCCATCTCTTGTCTCTCCTTTCCTTCTCTCTGTCCTTTTTCACTCTGACATCTTGCCTCTTTTGCATCCTTTTCTTTCTTTTCCAAATTCCATTATCTTCTTCCCTGTCCTTATCTTGCTTTCCTTCTGATTTTGTCTTCTCTCCTCCCCTCCATTATTGCTCTCTTCTTAAAGAATAAATATTACTCCTCCACCTCCTACCTCCTCTTCTATTTTCTCCTTCATTGATTACCTTCCCTCATGATTATCTTCTCATCCTCATATTCTGTCCTTGTTTTCATGAAACTCCTCGCTCTTTTGACTTCCATCCCTCTGCTAATAATCCTTGTCTTTCTTCAATTCATCAATCATTCCTACATTTCATTGTAGTGACGCAACTCTCAATGGTTGTTGACATTTTATATTTTTATTTGCTCCTGCAGCTGAACAACCCTGACCAGAGGGTAGAAATCTTGAAGGACTTTGTCAAGAAGAACTTCCCTGTCTGCCCACTCCTGGACTATGCCCTTCAAGTTGAGAAGATCACCACGGCCAAGGTGAGTGCAATCCAACGTAACTCTTTACGTGGCTCATTTGCACATTGGCACGATCGGCTGAACGGCGTGCTGACGTGCAAATTTGCGCAGATGCACACAAGTCAGTAGAAGAAAAGCAATAATTGCACAATAGAGAGTATAAACAAGAGCGACCATCATTTAAGAATAAAGGATTGCTTACTCTAGAGCGGTCACTTCCTGTTTATTGTGAGTGAGCCCATATTTATTGGGTAAAATACTTCTTTACAAACCCAAACTTTGCGGAAGGTCCGTTAATCTGTAAATATTGCTTGTGCATGTTCTGTGCTTGTAGGACTGGTACTGTAAAAGATCGGACCCCACAAAGTTACCCAAAGCTACACGAATGTGCGGTCAGATGGCTATGCTGCAATGTTCACACACATGTGCACACACCACTTATTGCGTGTACAAGCACCGTTGTGTATCCGAGATTGCTGCTGATATCGCACACGCATGAGCTCGCGACTATGAAAATTCCACCTTACTTGAGCCTGCTGCCGAATGCACTGCCCTCTATAAACGATATCGCGCCATTAGAGCTCAGCTGTATGGGCCTTTAAGATTGCGCTGACACAATTAATAGACCACGAAAAGTCATGTGGATGTGCACCAATCTATACATGTGTGTGATTTTCTTCACACACACATTTGAATAACCTATGATTATGACTTTTGAGGTCAAGATTGGCCTTCCAAGCTGAGAAGAGCCCTGTGAACAATAAGAGGAGCTGGGCCACATTGCATACAGGCTTTTAACTTTTGTAAGTTACCATTGACGATAAGTTATAATAAGTTAAAAACCTATATGCAACATGGTGTAATATTCATGCTCACACACTAGCATTCACATGATGCCATTTTGTGATTTTTGTTTTTGGCACAGAATCCCAACAGGGTCCTTTCATGTAGTTATATTCACATGGTACTTACATAAATCTTCTGATATTTTTTTTTATATGCCACAGAAGCCCAACATGTTCCATACATGTAGTTATAATCACATGATACTACATGTATCTTCTGATATTTTTTTTTGGTGCCACAGAAGCCCAACCTGATCCTGAATGTGGATGGGGTTATTGGTGTGTCCATGGTAGATCTCTTCAGGAACTCTGGTGCATTCACTACGTAAGTACACGCATCATACTGCTGGGATGGATGGGTGGATGAATGGATGGATGGATGGATGGATGGATGGATGGATGGATTGGATGGGTGGATGGATGAATGGATGGATGGATGGATGGATGGATGGATGGATGGGTGGGTGTATGGATGGGTGGGTGGATGGATGGATGGATGGATGGATGGATGGGTGGATGGATGGATGGATGGATGGATGGGTGGGTGTATGGATGGATGGATGGATGGATGGATGGATGGGTGGGTGTATGGATGGATGGGTGTATGGATGGATGGATGGATGGATGGATGGATGGATGGATGGATGGATTGGATGGGTGGATGGATGAATGGATGGATGGATGGATGGATGGATGGATGGATGGATGGATGGGTGGATGGATGGATGGGTGGGTGGATGGATGGATGGATGGATGGATGGATGGATGGGTGGATGGATGGATGGATGGATGGATGGATGGATTGGTGGATGGATGGATGGATGGATGGATTGGATGGATGGATGGAAGGGTGGATGGATGGATGGATGGATGGATGGATGGATGGATGGATTGGATGGATGGATGGATGGATGGATGGATGGATTGGATGGATGGATGGGTGGATGGATGGATGGGTGGATGGATGGATGGGTGGGTGGGTGGGTGGGTGGGTGGGTGGATGGTTGGGTGGGTGGATGGATGGGTGGGTGGATGGATGGTTGGATGGATGGGTGGATGGATGGATGGATGGATGGATGGATGGATAGGTGTATGAATGGATGGATAGTTGGTTTGATAGATGGATGGATGGGTGTGTGGGTGGAAGTGTGGATGGATGGTTGGTTGGTTGGTTTGATAGATGGATTGATGGGTGGGTGGGTGGGTGTGTGGATGGATGGATGGATGGATGGATGGATGGATGGATGGATGGATGGATGGATGGATGGTTTGATGGTGTAACTTGTATTTAAGTATTATGTAAAGATCATGTTTGTATATAAGTTTGACTGTATTGTAAACTGGGGATTTACAAAGCCTACATTGTGCAGTCCACCTGTACATGTATCTTGTTATATTCTGTGTGAGGCTAGCTTCCGTAAGGAGAATGCTCGCTTAGTTCCAGTGTTATTCTTGATGCACGATGGCTCTCCACACTCTACAGTCTTGCATCGCTATTATGATGCTGTCACCATGCAGTCATGTGTCATCAAGCAATGATAAAACCGTGGAAAATTCTCTGCCTCTACTCAATCATTATTTTGCTTATTCTCCCCTTTTAAAATGTGCTTTGCTCTCTGTTTTCTTCCATAGAGAGGAGGCCAACGAGTATGTGGACATTGGTGTTCTGAATGGACTGTTTGTTCTGGGCCGCAGTATGGGCTTCATTGGTAAGTGATAAACACAAAGGGGGCTGCTTGTCACTACACTTAGTTCCTCGCAGTTCTGTTTTCATTCTTATATGATTATGATATGGTATATAACATGTAAAGGTGTTCAATGACTGCTGAAGGATTATTAGCTCTCTTCATCTCTTATAACACCCATTTTTTTTTGGAAAATACAGGTGAATGTATTAAGGTGTTACTATGTATTTAGGGGAAAAGCTGTGAATACATGACGAAAATGGCTTATTGATGGCATGGTCATTCGAGAAGAACTTGTTATTCCGAAGGTTCGTTATTCCAGACGTTACGCGACAAATGCTCGGATTAACGCACCCTTTTTCGTTTTCGGAATTACGAACCTTTGGAATAACGAACCTTTGGAATATCGAGCTGTAACCGATCATTCATGAGTTTCCAAATCCAGCCGTGGGAAGTTGAGCCACCCACACCAACCAATCAGCTGAGATGTGCCACAGGTCAGAAGTAGATCCAGTAGATCCAGCATGGTCAGCCACAAGCTGTTATTGATCACATGCACTTTTATTTCTTTTCTCCTCCGTACCCAGGGCATTATCTCGACCAGAAGCGGCTGCGGCAGGGTCTATACCGCCACCCATGGGACGATATCTCGTATGTGCTCCCGGAAGCCAACTAAGCCCACCGATAGCACCACCGAGGCAACTAGGTGCAATTTAACCCTTTCTGCGCAGAACAACATGTTGCAGCTCTGTAAGGTGTGTGTGTGAGTTATACTGGTGGGAAACTGTACCACCGGTAGTTTAAGAGTTAACACTCAGTGCAAGCAGTGACAGAAGGACCATGTTGTATTTGGCATGGAAGGGTTAATGGTTGCTAAGCCAGTGTTATACATGTGAGATATCCCCACTCCAAGCTTGCTCAGATGTCATGATGGTGAATGTGCTAGTAGTGTCTGACATATGATACTTGAGGAAGCCTCGAGTGCTGATGTGTCGTATGTGAGACCAAATCCCTTGAGTACCGTAAGTATGTTGAGCTCAGACAAGACAGATGAGAAAATCGATACCGGATATATATTCTCTTCCACTGTCACAACACACTGTTCAGTTTGCATAATGAATGCAATATAATGATACAAATATGACACACAGGGAGGGGTTTTGATTCAGATTTGATTTTATTTGTGAATTGTACAATGTCACAAACTATATATGTATGATTTTGATGTTATTTGAACAATTAAGCAATCTTGATGCTCAATGCGTTCATCATATTGACATAAAGTTCTGCCCAGAGTTATTGAACCATTTGATAAAAGGGGCAATGCGAATATTTTGGTGAACTTGTTGGATGGGAAGTACACGGTACTGAAAGGATGTCTGTCATACAAAGCTCAGCAAGACTGAACATTACAGCAACTAAAACCCTGTATTACATTTCCTTTTGATGTTTTGTATTATTTTGTAGTATCTGTATCATGGCAGCTCGGAAAGGTATGATTTTACTTGTATGTCATTTTTAGAAAAGGTGCAAATAATGTATTTTTATGTTTTTGATGTCCTTATTTAATAGAAATAGGTACATGATGTGATGATTTTTTTTTTTATGACTATTCTTTGTGAGCACAGTTTGTCATGTAGAGACGATTCTCTCGAAAGCCATCTTCCTAAGGCTGTTTTTCCTTGTCATGTATGTTTCAGAAACAAACAATACTTGGGCTGGATAGGATGTTAAAGTTGAAGTTTAGATTTAATATGTCTGTTAGAAAAAGATGTTTAACACCGTAATTTCAGTCTCGTGTCATGTGGTAGTATATACGACTGACAAGCAGCAGATTTGGCAGATTTATCTGTTGATGAAAAGTTGTAGGGAAAATGATATCATGGCCAAAAATACACTGTTCACTATTGTGTGTATTCAATTTCATATGTTTGTCTGTTGCTTGTAACAGATTGATGATGTATTTCTAAATTGTATGTGGCATATCGACCCTTAGCCTACCGGAGCAGGTAGTCCGTGTGTTAAGTCAAAGGGTATGAGATTATCTAGTAGTCAGTGAGTTCAAGAAGTATCCTTTTTTTTTTTCTGCTCTAAGTTATCTGCAATCAATGTCTCAGTAACCATGCAATTTGATCATGTATGAAAGCATTATATTTTTGATGCCAAAAATCTGCTTTTCTGTTCTAATTGATTATTTGATATTTTGAATATGGTCTGCATTGCTGCAATGCAATGTTAAATTCCAAACTCAGTGTTTCATGTGTGCTGGAACGTAACTTAGGGAAATTTATGTGATCATAATTTGAATATGTAGAATGCTGGTAATTTTGTGAATGTGTTTCTGTTAAATACCTTTTTAACATTGGAAGATGCTGATTGGGGAATATGAATAACAGTTATGTAAACTAACTTGTGAATTTTGATCACCAGCAATATGCTTTGTACTTTGTGTTAGGGCAATGTTTATCTCGTAGGGTTGGTCAGAGGAGAATTCGAATGGGTAAAAAGAAGAAATACTAATGTGGACTCTGGCTTCTAAAGTATAAAATGTATAAAGTAGAAAATTTATGTGCTAAGGCACTTTGAAGATGTATGTAGTGTAGCCGTTTCACAAATGTCAAGGACCTTGGCATGTAGGAGAACCTGTATTAAATCTTACAGTCATACCTTCTCAAACCTTTTCCAGAACAGTGAAAGACTATTCATGTTAATATTTTTTTGTAGAGTCATGTTCCACATCGCACTTGTCAGTGCATTAGTCAGTAGTGCGATGCTTGCCTCAAAGCATCACAGTGGTATGGAGAACCGACCCAAAATAAAACTCCAAATCGAACAATCGCAATAATGCCGCTTAAAGTCAGTTTCCAGTTCTGTATTGTGAACAAAACCTTAAACAGTATTTTGTTCCATTTCCCATGGTATTTTAATACACAAATATATTTTTGTTTGACTTGAGAAATGGCTACACTACCTGTACTGGTATTTGCGTTTTCCTTCCTTGAGTGTTGATTTCCTATTCAAATTTGGTTTATGTGTTGTTTGCAAGAGACAAACATGGTATGTAATCCTGATCCTGTGTAGTTTCAAATTCCAAAATGTGCAATTATACCCATGTGAGGCTCTTGTAAGAGCAGTGTAGGATGAGTGTGTGACCCACTGTGATGAGTAGGAGCATTTCCCCATGATTACCAGCTTGACTCTAGAGATAAGCAGTTCATTGTAGGTTTGTGCATTGTCAACCTCTCAACTCATCCAGGATGGAGGTCTTTTAAGAGTAAAACTGATCCCTATTTTGCTTTTAAATTGGCAACACTATTTCTTTTAATGACATTTTTATTTTTATCATTTTGAATCGTTGATATAAAAAGTTACAGCTCCAAAACACATATTTGTGTTACTTGATCCCGAAATGTGAAGAAACATTGAGAAGATAAGGCTTGTCACTACAGAAAGTCGCTCCTCAGTTGGTTCTGGCACAATGAGTCATTTCCAAGGGATTGAAGTTTTGAATAAATAATAAAGTATTAAGATACTTGTGAGTCAAAACAAATTTGTATTTGATGGGAGGTAGCCATTTTTTTTCTTTTTGAGGTGGGGGGGGGGGGGGGGGGGCTAAGGCAAAGAGTAACTCTTAAGCACACACAACACAAGCATATGAAGGAATGTACACTCGTGCGACCACAACCAAATACATTCAAAATACGTTATCACAAATTCCCTTGTGTCAACGTAAGGGACAAAATGTTATTACATTTCTCATTAGTACATGTTGTACATTGTAAATGTGAGATATTTCAGTGAGATATTTGAAGGTATAGTGGGGGAAAAGCTAATTTTTTAGTTAATCTGATTGTAATAAATAAAAATGGTACATTGTAATTAGGAATTTAACTGTGCATAATGGGACTTTTAAACTGAATAATGAGATACGTCATTTGCAATGCACATGTATGTAGCACATCACGTGACTTGTCCCGACACTCGGAACAATAGCGTACGGAGAGCATTGAAACTGAAACCATTTACACTGTATCTGCTACTGTATTTGATACCCCGGAAAAGACGCTACTGAACTAATATAAAATAATATGAGTATTACGTGTAATAAAGCAACATAACATTCCCGTGTTGGAAATCAATGGAATATTGTATTACTCTTGTGATTGATGTTTATGATCTGCATCGAGGTTGAGACATGTGTGAAAGTGTTATAAAGTTGTTACAATTATTGCTAATAAGATCTCGACCGTTTATCGCGCGATTGCGACGAAAATTGGCACGTACGTTAACCGTGACGTAATCTCCACAATTCAGTTGTTAATTGCACCCAAATTATTCAAATTTATTTTTAATTAGTTAGGCCCTAATTATGCTAATTAATGCATGAAATCATAATTTGGCTGTAAATCTTTCAATAATTATAGCCCCCAATCTGCTTGATTTCAGTCCGGCACTCTTCTTAGGAATACACTGTATTATCAAATTAGGATTGTAAAAAATGACAATATCATTTTTTTGTGTGTTTTATTGTTTTTTTTTTAATTTCTAATTTATTTCTGTTTTTTTTTTATTTATGTTTTCCATTGTTTTTTCGATGGAAATCGTTTACAACACTATTTCAGTCATAAATAACATGAAATCTATTGTTTTTCATTAGTAAAAATAAAAATGATACATTTCTGAATTTTGGCTAGCTACAGAATTTGCATTGGATTGCATTTGCATTTGTACATGAATCACGTTTTTGAGCAATTTTTTGTCTGACATGCACGTACAAAATGTTACGTAACTTCGGAGCCGCGTACCCCCGCGTCGCAAATTCGGTCTTAAAGGTTGCGTGAGACTTGGAGGAAAAATAATCATGAAACGTCGCGACGCGGATCTTTTCGCGTTACAAATTTATCGCGAAAAATGTCGATGGGGGCTGTTTTGGCTCCTCCCTCCCCCCCCCCCCCCCCCCCCCCGGGCTAGATAGGGTTAAGCCACACATTGCGGTCCATCGATACGAGAAGGACTGAAGAAGCAAGCCACACATTGATACGTGAAACTAAAATATGACCCATGCCATATCTCAAGCCTCCATCATGCACGAGTCATTTATAAACATATGATTCTTAAAGGAAAGTCCTGCCTGAAGTTGAGATGGTTTTTTGATAAAATTTCAAACATAAAAGAAAAACATGTTAGTGAAGGTTAGATGAAAGTCCTATCGGACTTCCCTTTAACAATACAAGTATTCCCCTTCACCAAAAGTTCATGGGGAAAAAGCCACTCTTATCTCAACTTCCTTTACCCCCCCCCCACCCCCCCCATCCCCCACCCCCCCACCCCCACAATGACACAAATACATGTACAAACCACCTCTCTTCTTCCATCCTTCACCCCCCCCCCCTGCTCTCTCTCTCTCTCTCTCTCTCTCTCTCTCTCTCTCTCACTCTCTCTCTCTCTCTCCCTCTCTCTCTCTCTTACGCCCCCCCCCTCACTCTCTAGCTCTTCCTTATGCTATCACCTCCTTTTTCTCCCTCACACACACACACCCACACACACATACACACACCTCAAACACACGTACCGTGCACACATATCCATACACAATTATCTTTTTTTCTCTTTTTCGTACCGATTCAGTGTTAGGATATGGGATTATTAAATTGCATGGAGTACCATCAGCCGCTAAGTGCAACCCCCCCCCCCCCCACCCCACCCCCACCACCACCACCCTGCAGTCAGAACGCTTTGCATCGTTTTTCTCTTTAATCCCATGTTCGATTCCGCCGATTCTCTGCATGAGTATTGCTTGGATTTGACGCATAAACAAAGTAGGATGTACAGAAGAGTTGGGGAGACATATTCTAACCCTAGATGCTTGCATAGGTATTATATAATACAGTGCAGCCATACAAACGAAATCGATGAATGTTGTTTAAATTGGTTAACGAAGCTCTAAATGTGGTCTTATGCTTCAATATAGAAAAGCGGTGACTTAATTCGCACTGTTCTACATCATTAAAAATTGCTCGAACCGGCATTGTAAGACCTTTCAAATGGGACACAGGAGACACGTGCTCAGCCGGGCCCAAACAATCATTTTCCTCTCGAAAAGCATCAAATTTTAAAGTCGCTCGTCCATATATGCTACAGTATAAGTACTAGATGACAAAACTACAAGTTCATCAGCGGGAGTTGAAATGTATGTATGCAGAGGAATATGCATTACATGTGGACATGACTTAGTACGTGTGCATTAATAGCAGGAGTTGATAATTGATAAAAATCGAACCTCGCTCCATGGGATGGATATCCATTTCTTCAAACATCCTTGGTGACAGTGACCATAATTAGCAAACATTCACAATTTCCTTCTAAGATATTGCAATCGTTCAAGCTTTTGTTAGTCCGATTCGGCTCTGATTTCCATACTTTCTAATTAAACTCACTTCTTTATAGGGTTATATTAATTCTTTATGAAGTAAGTAATATCGTTCTCCAAGATAGATGCCAAAAGTTATCTAAACTTCAAATCCGAAATCGTCGTTTTAACAACGTACTTTTGTAACTCTAGAGGAGGAGAAAATAAATATATATATCAACAGGTATTTTTTGTCAAATTTAGGCTTCGTTATTTTGTAGGCCAACACTTCGAAGTGGTCGGTTGCATCATTAGTGTTAGAATGGAATTGACTAGACGATACTTCAAGAATATATTTTGGGCAACAGCTTCGATGTCACCTTCCCGTGGTCGCGGGTGGATGCCGAAGTTGGCCCATATGTAGCCCTACGCAAGTTGCGAACAACGCACGTGCAAAGACACATTCGTTGTAACAATAAACAAAACGAAGTTTTGTATTGATGCGATCATATTGTCATAAGAAGTGTCATACTTCAGCATCGAATGTGAAAGTAAAACTCTGATCAGGATATGAAAATGAGGAAACAAATTCTGTATATGGCTACCTAATTAACTCATAAAAGCAATTGTAAGAAAGGGTGGCTGATTACTCTTCATGCCTCGGTCACAACCGGCCATGCAACTTTCTGCGTGCGGTCTGCGTCGGGTTTCGCAGAAAATCCGTACGTCGGATTTCGGAGCTCACGCACGTTTTTCGGGCACGTACGAGCACGCAGGAAGGCGTAAATACTAGTAGTTATTGACTTGTCCAATTAACAAATAATAGGCCCTAATTTGTCCAAAAATGAAAATCTCACTAACTTTTTGAACTTTTTACAAGAATGATGATTAATAAAATTTTGTGAGACCTGCTTCTAAAAAAAAAGACATTGTTTGACATTATGACGTGTAAATTTAAGCTTGACTTGAATTGAAAATTCTTTTTTCAAAAGTGTATAGAGTGCTTTAACAACTACTGGGTGTTAATACAAACTTTTGACACTATTGGAAAATGATTAAATATAAGTTAGATCTTGAATCAAGTTGAAATTGACACGTTAAGTGAAGGAATGTCATTTTTTTTGCGAAGCTGGTTTTGTGACCTTTAATTCATTACTTTTCTTGTGATAATATTTTGAATATTTAATGATATTGTCACTGTTGGACAAATTTGGATCTAAAAGTTTGTGTGTATCAGATAATCAATTCAGAACACAACCATGGCCATTGTGCATCACACATGCCAACCGGCACCTTTCTGCCAGAAGCATAACGCATTATTAATGACACTGTCATGGCAGTTGCTAGTGGATAAACAGGTGTGATACACAATGGTCATTGTTGTGCTCTCAATTGCTTATCTTATACACAAAAATTTTGAGGTCCAAATTTGTACTGAAGTTAACATCTCATTAAATATTTAAGGTTTATCACAGAACATGTTATTGATGAAATGTCACACAACCTGTCTTTAAAAAAATGACATCCCTCTACTTTACGATGTATCGATTTCAGTTTCATTTGAGTGGAACGTGATTTTTAATCACTTTTGCAAAAGTGTCAAAAGTGTTTTTTTTTTGGTTAACACCTTGTAGTAGCCTATAATGATCGATCCTTCTTCGCCTTGGACTTCGTAATAAGTACGCCCCACGAGTATGCAAAAGAGAACAAAAAAAGAACAGTTTGCGGGTGTCACGCAAGCCCTTCTTGCATGCAAACATCGTCCAGACCGGTGCCTAGCATGCAAGGCAACTGCACATGGGTTGCACCTTGTCCTTGCGTTTTTTGCGAGTTTTTTTTGAGAGAGGCCGGAGCTCATTTCGTGAGGAGTGAGCAAGAAGCCCATCAGTGCCCGTAGTAAGACGTATGTTGCCTGCAAGGTCTCCGTACTCTTGCTATATGGAGACACATAAGGAATCGCAGAAGTTGGCACGCAAGCTGCGGACACGCACGGGCAAACACACTCACGGCTGGTTTTGACCACTAAATTAAGGGCCAAACGATCGCAGTGCACATCTTGTTAAGGACATGAGGATTTTTAACGTAAAGGATGGACGACATAACGACAAGAAATGTACAGAACAATACAGGGAAAGACATTTTAACAAATGAAGTAAACTTGGGAATAACCAGAGCAGTACAGAAGTAAATGTATGGAAATTTCCGAAAGGGGGAATAAAAACAAAATGGAGTAGGCCTACATACATAACATAATTATGAAATGATTGCTGATAACTGCGAGGATAATGTCAGAACAGAAACCAAGTTGGTTAACGAGCAATCTCATCTACATGATTACGGTGAATGATCAATTAATGTGCCAGCGTTTGAACAAATGAGACAATGGAGGCATATTAAACACGAGAGTTTCATACCCATTCTGTATTTGCTTTATTGCTAAATAATGAACGTGCTGTGTAGAGCCTCTGATCACATAACTGCATAACAGAAAGTTCGTTTCTTTTTTCATTGAACCAACCAGTATCCCTGTCATATGAGTCATAAACTAAAGCTACTATCGTTCGAACATTATGATGAGCTTAATATCTGTCAAAGCAAAGATAGTGGTAGCGAATATTATCCGACCAAAATGTCCTCGCCTTTTTCAAGATACGGATTTAGTAAATGAAACACTAAAATCATTCAAATGGTACAAGTCATGTAACACAGTGAACAGGTGAATATGGTATTTTGTTACGCGGACAAAATCTAAAAGGGGCCCTTTGAAATTTTGTCCGCATAACAACAGACCAAAAAGTGATATCTAATTTACTCTGCTTCAATGGGCGGAGATGGTGGTGGTGGTGAGAGGGGTGAGGGGGAGGGGGGGGGGGGGGCGCATACTCCCGGCATTGGGGGAGGAACTGTTTAAGTACCGTCGGACAGGGATGGCGTTTCAAGCCTCGCAATTGGGAAGAGTATGTTTTTCATAACACAAATATTGGTACAGATGGGGTAATATAGAACGTAAGTAATGATACAGGGTATATTTCATGACATGGGTATTGACAGGGGTATGTTTGTGACCAATGCGGGTTGGGACAGGCATTTTTTGTAAAATGAACTCCAGTAGCATTTGCATCTGAGAAGTATGTCATATACAGCACGCAATTGGAACAATGTATACATTTTAGTGCAGTTTATTAACTATGGTGGGATAAGTTGTATTCATTTCAGAGACAAGTACCCCCCTTTCCCACGGGACTCTCCCATCTTGCTTTCTACGTAATGCATTTTAACCACGAGAAGATTGACCCCCCCCATTTCCTCTCCCCTTCCTCGCCCCTTCCTCGGCCCTCCCTCGCCCTCCCCCCCCCCCCCCCCCCCCCTCTACTCCCCAAAATGAATGGTAATACTGTAAGGCTTGAAAGAAACAACATTGCATAAAATACTATACACACGGAAAGCCAGTTTCAATATATATTACATTATCCATTGTTAAATTAACTACATTATAGCGTCACAAAAGAATGTAGCCTATTCATTATCATCGTTGTCATAATTGCTACGCGAATTTTTACAATCTAAATAAGAGGTAACTTAATTGTCACTATGGATACAAATGAACTATCACTTGGATGATAATGAACGTTTACTGATATTATATCAATTAGTGACTCATTTTGGATTTCACGTCATTAAAGGGAAAGTTCACCCTGAAATTATGCTGGTTTCAATAAAAAGAGACATGTGAAAGAAACATATGAGTGAAGGTTTGACGAAAATCGGTCAAAGGAAAAGGAAGTTATTTGAGTTTAAAGTTTTGATTTTGTGACGTCACATGCGAGGTGCACTCCCATATGTTGTGTACAAAATAAGTCGATAAATTGCTTTTTTTCTGCTTTTGACAACGGAATGATTTTTTTTCGTACGGGTATGTGTGTAAAAACGTATTTCTAATAATGTACCAAATGCACAAGTATACGGATGTATATCTATGTGAGAAAATGCAAATTTTCGAAAAAAATTGTACACAACATATGGGAGAGCACCTCGCATGTGACGTCACAAAATCAAAACTTTAACATCAAATAACTTCCTTTTCCTTTGACCGATTTTCGTAAAACCTTCACTCATATGTTTCTTTCATTTGTCTCTTTCTAATGAAACCAAAATAATGTCAGGGTGAACTTCCCCTTTAAGTCTTTACCCAACGCCCGTATGAAGGAATGGATATCATATCGTTCCATTATCTCTATGTGAGTTATTAAACGTGTTCCTCTGTAAGTTTGTAGTACCCTGACTATGCAGAAGTGCATGACTGACACAATATAATTCGTGTCAAACCATAACTGAAAACTTATTGCTAGACAAATAAGCTGCAATGCCCATGATAACTAACGATTGCCATGCACGCATGAAGTCTTCAGAAAATCAACGTAATTATGTACAAACTATTGCAATTATGTACCTCCACGACGAGCTCATAATACATTAAAATGTACTAAATACGTCTGAGAGCTTGTTGAAGAGCTGTTCACACTTTAAAGTACATCAACATCTTTAGATTTAGTTTTACAGTACAGATTCAATTTGATTCTTACCACCTTCACCGTGATTGGTTCAAGCAGCATCACGTGTACGTTAATGGAACGACCAAACGAAGCTTGATACTAATATATATCCAATATTTATATATCCAAAATACTACAATTACAGAATTCTGTTTATATTACAGACATCATCGATATGAGATATTGATTTTTCTCCTCTTTCATACGGTCTGAATTGACTATTTTATTGTTGTATTTATCTTGTTTATATGTACCATGACTATTTGTTATTTTATTTATATTGTTTCTTTGTATTACGATTACTTGTTATCATGGTTATTGTATTTAATATGCTTATATGTGATGAGATTTTTATTGTGTAGGTCCCCTTGGTAGAGCATTTTTTAACTGAAAGGACTACCCTGGTTATATAAGACTGAATACTAAATCAGACCAGCTGATTTGCGATGAGCATATATTATGAATTAGCTTGTGAAGTAGGCTTTAATGACATTGGTGTAATCGGCTAGTTTTAATGTGATGACGATGGCATCTTTTGCCCTTTTCATTTTGTGAACTTCTTGTGAACATCTTGTACCAGTTTCTTTGATTATTTTGGTTGTAGTCAGTTTGTTTGCTCTAAATTGCTAGGGTCGTGAGCTTTAAACTTGTTTATACCACGTGGTTAAAAAGCATTTCATACTTTTGAAAATAGTAACTCGAATCCAGCTGATAGGTAGGTAATAGTCGGAGGGTGTCATCTTTTTGGAAGCAGGTTTTAGGACATCGCATCAATTGATATTCTTGTACTAAGCGATCAAATACCTAATCAGATTTTCACTTTTGCATAGATTTCGACAACAACGTTGTATGTATCAGATGATTTATTCAGAACACGAGAATTCCCTTGGTGCATCACATCATTATGTTATTACCGAAGCAAAGTGAATCATTAATGACACTTTGCAATGGCAGTCGTCGGTGGGTTCATAGGTATGATAAGTGTATGCATATTGGAATTGTTGACTTCTGACTTAACCATCAGATACATTCATCAATTTAGGTTTTGATTTGTCAGGAATAAGAATGTAATTCGATATTGAAAGGATTAAAACAATAATTATGTGATGTTGCAATGTCGCAAAACATCCTTTGACCTCAGATGTGAACATTTTAAGCTATAACTTTAATTTTAACTCTTTTGCTTCTTTTTGCACAAGTGTTAACATTTCTTTAACACCTAGTTTCTCTCTGCGTGGCCATGTTGGTAGAGGGCAAGATCAAGTGCTGCCACTGAACGAACTCAACCATTGCTGAGTCCCAGATCTACCTTGGCCTTCAGCTTCTCGTTCTGTCTCAACGACCCTCCAAGTCGGTGCCAATCATCCAGCAAGAATTGGCCCCGTTGACACTTGATGAATGTCAGGTTCTCGACCTCCCGGGGCAGTTTACACGGCCGCAGCATGATAGGCACGATACAGCGCCTGCACAGGTTTGCCATGTGCGCACGCTGCAGCTCGTAGCGACACCAGTGATCCCGAAGGGAGTCTGGAGTCAGGATCAGAATCGTCCGGTGCGACTGGTCGATGTTCTCCGCAATGTTGTCAGCGATCGTCGCCCCATACTCGTAATCGCGGTAGCGTATGCAGCCTCGCACGCCGAATGCCTTCTCGAGTTTCTTTACGAACGCCACAGTCCACCTGTGATCGATGTGCGAGAAGCTGACGAAGAAGTCATACTTGTATGGGTTGGCGGTCGAGTGAGGGTTGAGTGCCACGGACATGAAGGGGGTTTTCATCTCGGTGAGGACATTGATGTAGCCGGGTCGATCGGACGAGCAGTAGTCGAAGCGGGAAACCTCGCACTCGAACCCACAGCAGTTGGTCCCATGGCTGTGGGTGAACGCGGCCTCTAGAACGAGGACCTGTTTCTGGAGCTTCTTATGGACCTTCTTCTCCTCGGCGAACTGCAGGTTTGCACCCTCCTCCTCACCCATCCTCCGGAGACACTTACCCCATCTCGAGTGTGTGAGTTCAAGGTTGAAGTTGTCGTCCTGTTTGCAGCGGATCGCCAGGCTGAATTCCTGCACGGCCTTCTCGTGGTGTCCCTTCAAGTAGTAGATGTAGCCAAGGTCAGAGTGGTCCGCGTGAATCTGCTTGAACAGGAGAGCATTTTCAAACTGCTCCTGGGCTTTCGACAAAAGCAGCGGTCGGGAAACCTCGTCATCACCCGACGCAGGTTGGAAGTCTGTGTCTTCGTACATAGCAAGGTACAGGAGTCCTAGGTGACGATGAGCGAACCAGCTAGGTTCAGTACTAAGGGATTGCTTGAACAGACTCTGGGCACGTCTGTATTCCTTTAACAGAGTTAGCTCCGAGGCGATTCTACGCAGAACGATGGGGTGATGTGCGTCAATTGATAACGCCTGCTCGTAGCAATCCATAGACGTATATGAATGAAAGGTCGGCACATCTGGCAAGGCTTGTCCAAGAGATCGTGAATGCTTCTTTCGCAGGAGGATACCTATGAAGATCCAGGAAAGGGCTCGATAATGTGAGGGCGCTTTCTGCATATCCGTCACAGACCAGAAGTACACAACAGCCTCCTTAAAGCTCGGCTCGGTGACGGCCAAGGCAGCCTGCCCTGCTACCAACTGACTGTCCCTTCGGTAGAGGGCAAGCCCGTAGTCGAACAGCCATTCAGCTTTTTCCGGAACCTCCACCTCCGCTCCTATCTCGACGGCTTTCTTGATGTACGCGCTGTAGCTGAACGATCGTATATCTTGCTGGAAGTGCCGAATGGCGTGTGCGCGATCCGCGTACGCGCGAGCGAAATGCACATCGTGCCGGTCGGCCAATAACTTCCGCAGCTTGTCTACGCACTCTTGGAAAAAGCGCAACCGAGATTGGCGCTTGTAAAGCACTGCAAGGTTACCCATGGCGTTGATGTTGTGGGGATCATGGTCCAGCACGTCATCGAACTTCTCCTCTGCCTTCTGCTGTTCGTTCATGGAATAAAGGACGAAACCCTGTAGGTTCCTGATGGCGCAGAAGTACGTGGGGAGCTCGGAGAAATCAACCACGCGGTTCTGTACGGAGGTCCATGAGTTCTCAAGTTGGTCTGGACCGATGTTGTGCAGCTCGGGCCACGTGAGGTGGCAGCCCAGCTCACCAATGACGTCATTCTCCAGGTAAGGATCAATCATGACTTGCGCTCAGCTTCAGATCTCATGTGCAAGATTAATTTTGTCGGTAAAAATGCAGCAAGTTGTCAAACACTAAGAACACCAACTCGTTTAGAAAACTGAAGCATGCCCCTCGGATATGTTGGAGCTCATCTGCGCCAGGTTAAATGCTGCTCGCTACCATGTGCATTTCATCGGCGAAATGGAAGTCCTCTGCGATGATTCCCGTCTGCAAGAACCTGTTAATATGAGAAAGGCAAAAAACTATGCATCACGGTCAAACTAGTTTATCAAAGAGTCTAGTGGTCATTGAATAACATGTCGCATACTATGTCCATACTAGACTTGTACCTTTCACATTTATTTACCTACAGTACATTTTTTTGTTTAATGTGTTATCTATTTCGTCTGTTGAGTTTGGTTTAAAAAAAAGTAGAAACATATGAAAGAAACATATCAGTGAAGGTTTTAAAATCCGTCAAAGGATAAGAAAGTTACGATTGTTTGAAGTATTGATTTTGTGACGTCATGTGCGATAAAAATGGTGTGTAGTATTTTTCTTTTAAAATCCATTTTTTGATAGGACAAACTTCACTTTACCTAAGCATTGAATACATAGTTAGAAAACACGTTTTTACACACGCACTTCATTGAAAAAAAATATGTCTCCATCAAAAACTGGAGGAAAAAAATGTTTGGAATTATACATCACACAACGTTTGGGACAGCACCTCGCACGTGACGTCACAAAATTGACACTTCAAAAGATCGTAACGCTCTTATCATTTGACGGAAGGATTCGACTACACCACTGAACATGAAATTTCTTGATTATCAACTGCTAGATATGGTGAATCTGGGGTATTATTGCCTTTCTTTCTTGTCATGCTTGTTGCATTGTCCAATTCCCCCGCGTTTCTGCCATAAATGGGACCTCTACCCTGAAAGCTGATTTAAATAAAAAAAAAAATAAAAAAATAGATCCCGGGACACAACTAGTACATAATATTGGCATAAACTTACGAAAACAAGGCAAAACATATGAATTTCTAAATATGACCAACGCATACAACAAGCATCCATTAGAAATTCTGAACGATATGTAATGTTCTTAACATGGAATAAACTTAATGACATTTTCCTTCTTTTCACATGTTTTTCATAAGAAAAGTACATCAAGAGTGTTCAAGTTTGTTGGTCAGTGAAATACACCATCCGACGATATAAAGTATACACAAGCACGGTATATCTTCTAAAAAGATGATATGGATATAAGTCAACATGTGGTAGAGATTGTCTGCTGTAGTCACTGGACACCTTTTGTGCGACCATCTTGGAAAAAGTCCCCGAAACATCAATAACAGCAACAATAACAATATCCAATTACACGCCAGACCTCTTATGGCCACACTCCTGTGATCACTGTTAGGGTTATGTGTTGAGTATGCTCATTAAAAGAAATTATTAAAAAAAATAGATGTGAATAATCATAACCCTCACACGAAAGGAGAAGATAGCAGGGGAACCTATCTGTACTCAGACACTGCACTGCTCTAGAGCAACAATGATCACTGTTTATAATCATATGAAAGATATGTTCAACTGATTTTACAATCATTAATACTTTTCAAGGATGTCATCTGTGGTACGCTTTATGGACTTCCCCGAAAGAGAATTACAGAAGTGCAACCTGATGAGTATCTGAGGGAAGAGGTCGTCAACACTCTCCGGTTCCAAATTTATAGCCATGTACTAGGTATGAAACACAACTGTTGACATGTTTGAAAAATCGGAAAAAAATACTACTCGAATTCAACTGATTTTATAATCATTAATACTTTTCAAGGATGACATCTGTGGTACGCTTTATGGACTTCCCCGAAAGAAAATTACAGATGTGCAACCTGATGAGTATCTGAGGGAAGAGGCCAACACTCCCCGGTTCCAAGTTTATAGCACATCTACCATGTCTACTAGGTATGAAACACAACTGTTGACACGTTTGAAAAATCGGAAAAAAGTTACTACTCGAATCCAGGTGAAATTTACACGCCATGCAGTCAGATTATGCCATTTTTTTTAGAAATAGGTTTCATGTTATTTCGTCAATTATCATTTGTGTATATAGACCTTTGAATATTGAATGAGATTTTCCCCTCTTGACAAATTTGGACCTAAACGCGTGTGTGTGTGTCAGATAATTGATCCATGCAGAACCACTGTGCATGGCATCTGACAATGCACTAGAAACTGCCATCACAACTAGTGTCACTAATATAGTCATGATGTTTCTGACAGGAAAGACCCCGTCCATGTTTGTGCTGTACAGCTGTACACACAAGGCGCTTTCAAAACTCGTTGATCAGAAAAAAAATAAATAACAGGGCCATATTGCATACAGGTTTTCAATTATCGTAACTACCATGTCAATGTTAGCTACCATAGCAACATGTGAAATAATAAGAGCTCAATGGATGTTGCCGTGGTAGTTACCATTGATGATAAGTTACAATGATTGACGACCTATAATATGCAGCATGGCCCTCGTAGACCTATTTTTTTGCTGACTGGAGAGCGTACAGAGCTCATCATTATATACTCGTACTTACATTAAATCCATACCGTGATGGCATCTTGATGTTCCCGAGTCAATCAGAATGACACATTGGCACAAAAATCACCCTGAACGTAGCAAAGCTCGGGATCAATTTCTCAGTGATGCGTCTAAAATTAAAAGCTGTATAGTCAAGACCAGGGCATTCACCGGACATTTCGGAATAGTAATTTGTACTAAACTGTCTATGATGAGCACTCACTCAGAACACTTAGATGCGAAAAAACCCTCGCGAAACCCCCTGTTGTTTCGATCTGAAAGCTCAGCTCGCATGACAGGACACACCTTCGTCTGGACTTCAAGCCAACGCAGCAGGTATGATACACAACATCTTCCCATACACAATCTGTGTATTGAAGTGCATGTATTGTAGCGAAACTTGGTGTATTAGAGAGAGAGAGAGAGAGAGAGCCATGAGAGAGAGAGAGAGAGAGAGAGAGAGAGAGAGAGAGAGAGAGAGGCAGAGAGACAGAGAGAGAGAGACAGAGAGAATAATACTGTCGGGGTTTCCCGCTTAATAGCGTTCATATTTTTTGCCCGCGTTTCCTCCTTGCGCAAATATGACAAGAGGCACTAGAGCATACGACATTATATATGACGTCACAACTTGTTTCAAAATACCCCTGGCGTGAGGGGAAAGCTCCATTGTGACAATAACTTCTATAATCTTATTGTGATTCACACTTTAGCTGACCTATTTTAGTGTTATTCCGTAGTGCCGTATTTCCTTTTCCCAAGCACATACTAGAATATATGTTAAGATATATGTACATATATGAGGCGCTCATTTGCAAAAGGGGTTAGATCCATTTTTCATCAAATTTGATTTTTTTCTCAATGCATACATTTGAAGTAGCTCTCTAAGATGATACCAAAGAAAAGTTGAAATTATCATTAACAAGTGAACATATATAAATGACAAACAAAAATCACTTCTTTTTCTAAAGGGATTAGATCCATTTCAGTTTGTTTGCATAAGGGGCTAGATCCACAAAAGTAATTAAAAAAAATATATATTTTAAAAATATGAAGAGAGGTAGAGTTCTTTTATACCCAATTTTATGTTCACATGGTAGGGTAGTATATCGTGACAAATTAGTTTCGCATTAGAATATTGCAATATGGGAGAATCAAAAAAGGAGTTTTTCTCAGAATGGACTAAAGTGGATCTAACCCCTTTCGCAAACAAGCTTTTCATATATAGATCAACAAATTTAGACTTATTCTTCGAGTTACGGCATCGAAGCACTAACTGTTGGAAGCAAGCCCCCGAGGGATAGCAAACAATTCATATCAACAACGTACCTCTAATGATTCAAATTATATCTTCATCAGATATGATTAGCCTATTTCAAACGATGAGAGAACATGATATACTCTTATGCAAAACAACTACGGCCAAGAGAGAGCGGATGTAATCTGGGGAGAAAAGTAAGGAGCCTCACTTACACATACAGCACAGACAAACCGCACGTTTCTAATAATAACAACGAAATCTCCATCACATATCATCGTGAGAGTGCTGCATGGTCATTGTCATAATATTACAGCTTGTCGAGCGAGCTTTGCTTCACATGAATTCTTTCTGAGCAGCATATAAGAGTGCGCAACATCGGTATCGATGCTATTAATAGTAAAACCAGGAAAACAATTAACATCACTGGAGATCATAGTCCCGGCACATTGTATACGTGTGTATTCATGAATCGTGCTATCGGGGAATCCCCTGCTGATGCCCGCGCTGCTGACTGAGGGACATTACATCAAGACGAATCGGAGAGAGACATGATTGAGTTACCGGGATTTAACTTGACCGAGGAAGTGCTAGAGCACACGGGTATACCCCTACTCACCTCCCCCCCACCCACCCCCACCCCTTCGATCTCTCTCTCTCTATCTCTCTCTCTCTCTCTCTCTCTCTCTCTCTCTCTCTGTCTCTCTCTATCTCTCTTTCGATTTCACCCTCTCTTTCGATTTCACCCTCTCTTTTTTTTCTCTCCCCTCTCTACATGTATCACTCTCTCTTTCTCGTTCTCTCTCTCTCTCTCCCGCTTATTCAATCAAATTTCCATTTGTTTTCTTCTAAGTTCTCGCAGATTGGACGTGATGTGTTGGCCAGTTGAATCATTAGACATGTTAGAAAAGGTGATATATTCTGTGTAGTGTAAAACAACTGCATGAGGGTTTCATGAGAATGAAATATAAGGGTTCATGAGATTTGTACTACCGTCAATTAATTTTGATTGAGAACGTTTAATAGGCTATTGTCATTTTATCTATGGTCACACTTTCCGGAAATGCACATGTGGTATTATAGTCGAGTCCTTGGGGATCGAGATCAAGTCTGTCATAAAGAAATAATTATGTATGATATTACAACTCGATATCGAGTTCGAATCACGGAACACCACACAAACAAACAAAAAACAGCAGAGGAAAATCGCCGGGACCTCGAAACTCAAGTGCAACACCAATAATAGCGTAAATAATAATTACTCAAAAGTCCTCTATCATAGCCTTTTTGAGTTATGATTATCAACACCATTATTACAAATAATGTTCGTCATTTTATAATAACTAGGCTATACAGCACGTAGGCCTACAGACCAGTGCAATACTGGAATGCAGACAAGTTTCAGCCCTATTCTACAAAAAGTATGTCACGGTGTTAAACTAAAACACTGTGATGTGCAAATAGTAATGCGGGTAGTGTAGTGATGGGAACAGCTGCAGTACAAGATCGATCGCACGAGCCAACCCATTACCAAAATATGTAATTTTATACAGGTGATTGTGACAGAAATACATGAATATGACCATGGGCGGAAATCGCTCCCCGAAGGTGGAGGGGACATGTTTTTCCTCAAGAAGTAGCTGAGCGGGGGGGGGGGGGGGGGGGGGGTGTTGTGAGGTTTTTCGAAAAAAATTTATCCGCCCAGTCTCGTGGAGGTACGCGACCGAAAATAGTGGGGGGGGGGGGACATTTGATATTGTGCCCCCCCCTTCGAAATGGTGGGGGAACGCGTCCCCCCCCCCCCCCCCGGGATTTCCGCCCATGCCTACCCGGTACGGTATGGTTGCCAGCTGTGTGTACCGTATAGGGAGATCGAGAGGGAAGTAAGAGTAATATGTAGTGGGGGAGAAAGTAAGAGAGATACACTGAACTCCAAAAGTTTAGGAACACCTGCATTCAGTGTATAATTGGGAGGCTTATTGATATTCAGGCTCATAGCATAGTTCAATTAAGTTTCGTTTTAAAGTGAATAGTATATAAGAATGTACATTTTATCCTTGATTCAAACAAAGTTATACTCTATTAAATGGCTGCCCTACCAGTCAATATGGCATTTTCTCAAATGCTAACCTTTTTATTACATTCGTGTAATCTAGATATCCAGAGCTTTTCACCATTATACAGGGTTAAATGCGTAACTTCATTCATTTTTCCTTTTCCTAGTTAGAAGTCAAACACGCAAATAAAATTAAACGATATTTAGTGTTTAACTTGTATGGAAACCTCTTTTTTTATTATTCAAAACATAAATGACAAGAAAGGGGATTGAAATCTGTAGACTGGGGCGGCCAATCCATGATTGCCAGGACTTGTGTCTCTTCCGTTTTCTTCAAGTAGCCTTTGCATATTCTCTTGAATAGTCGTGACGTGTGCTTTGGGTCATTGTTCTACTGGAAAACGAACCCTCCTCCGATCAGGCGTTTCCCTGAAGGGAAGGCCTTCCGCTGTAGGATTGGAATGATAGCCTTGCTGGTTGAGGATACCCTTCTACTCTGTGCAAATAAGAAAGATTGGATGATATCAGAGATCAGGGTCATGTTGCAGATAGGTTTTCTCGGTAGCTACCATTGATGGTAAGGTAGAATTTAAAACCTATATGCAACATGCTCCAGGAAAGTGTAGAAAATCAATGGACAAAAAACCGGGCAGCCGAGAAAAGTAATAAGAAGAGGAATGTGGAATAATGAAAAACGGAACAACAAAGATGATAAGGCTCTGGATGATTGTTGTCATCAAAGTTAGAAGGAAAACAACAATTAAAGTCAATAGTTCAACAACAAAAAAATAAAAGGTTAAGCGATGGTTGCCAGGAGTTCAGGTGTCGTGACTTCGGCTCATCACCCTTTACCGACTACCATTAGTTCCCTTCTGGTATGGCGACCGGCCCATCGCGTATCCCTTCCTACCTCCTAAAAACTATAGCCTATAAGAACTATAGACTCTAACTCTTTAGGGGAGGAACAAGGGCGATCCCAATGCCTTTGCCGGGCCATCCGACAATCCTTGAACCTTGGCTTTGCAACCTTGGAGTTAGCGGGTTTCGAACCCGTGCTCGCTAGCACGAGTGTGAGGTAGTCCCGGCGCTTACCCTACCACTAGGCTATAAGACGTCGGTGGTTTTGCTTGGTGATTTTAGCGTATAGACTATTAGTTTCAAATCAACGAGAAAAAAACCAAAAGAGCATCTATGTCAGGAATCGAACTCATGACCCTCAGGTTATCAGTCTGACGCTCTACCAACTGAGCCAACAGACCGATTGCTGATGTTGGTACGTTTTCATAGAGTATTAAACATATATACTTGCAGATTGTCAACAAGTTTCTATCTATTAATTAGGTAATTTTCTTTTTGATATAAGTTAATGTGCAATTAATGAAAAAAAAAATCACATGGGGGAGGGGGGATTTGTTGCCCAAATGTATCCTGAAAGTGACCCGAGAGCCCTATAAATCTGATACAATCTTGTAGTAACGTGAACTATGATATGACATCTTCTATGCTGTGAGATAATTGATAAATGTTACTACTTTTCCATGGCGCTCGCTTTTCTCTCCGTGTCTCTCTCTCTCCCAACCTCCTCTCTCCACCTCTCTCTCTCCCTCCTCCTCTCTTTTTCTCTCTCTACCCCCCCCCCCCCCCCCCTCTGTTTCTCTAAAGCCATCTTCGTTGTTCTTTTCTCTTCCGATGCAAGCATTCGTTCATATAGAGTACCGAAGTGGTGTCGTCATATGAACATGTTGTCAAGACAAATTGGCTCTAAACAAACTCACTCAACTGAGAGGTTTACCTGTCCGATACTGTATACCGGGCTAGTGTCCGGCATTCTCAATTACATTCCCCGTTGTAATCACCGCTGCTTGTTCTGCCCGTATTGTTTAGAGCCATTTGTCTTAACAATAATGCTCAAATGGCGTCACACTTCAGTACTCCATATTCAGATAAGCAGACGTAGACGGTTGCTTATTTTCCCCACAAATATATTTTTTATTCTTGAATGCATCAACATTTTCAAATTCATGACATATATCAATACGGTAATGATGAAACTGGTCCATGTATAATCATGTAAATGCTCATTGTTTTGATGAAGGAAACATTCAAATATCTATACACTGTATTGTGGATGCAGAGAATTGTCCTAATCAAAACTCAATTAAAACAGTGATGCAACACTTTGGCAATTGTCGACAAAAACTCTCCTGAATATAAAAAATGTCATGTTGTTTTCTTACATATTATTTGCTGGCTGACCCCCCCCCCCCCCCTCCCCACAAAAATACAACTAAAATCAGAGTAAGAAAGTAAAATAATTTATTACAATATAAAATTGAAAATGAGAATGAGAGATATTAGGTGGGATGTGACAAACATACATTTTATTTCAAGAACTAAAAATTAAAAATACATACCTGTCCTTTTATAATGCTGTCTTTATTAAACGCTTAGAAATATAACTGATTAAGGTCTTATTTATTCATCCTTAAAAGATAAGTACATTTCTACTTATGCCATGGTCACAACCGGCCGTCCGTGTTTTTCTACGTGGAGTTGGCAGCTTGCTTGCAAACTTCTACAATCCTTCCCTGCGTCGTCCTTGCGTCCGACGCAAGGAGTTTCAGTGAAACCCGACGCAGATCACAAGCAGAGAGAATCATATATGTATATGTGAAGGAACATCTCGGGGGAAATCAAGAAAAACCGAGCTGTACACTCTACAATGCAAAGAAGCTAGGCCATTTGAATCACCAATTAGATATTTTACACACGCCGACACTGATTCTGATAACATGAATATATACTGTAGATATACAATGTACATGATGGATAGCTTATATCGTTGGAGATTCACATGCAATAGAATGTCATTTGAGAGAGAAATAGTTTGCTCAAACATTGCTTTCCTCAATTAAATACAACCACAATTATTCTGCTTCTTATAGAGAATGAATTCCATGTCGTGTTCTTGCATCAATACTGTGCACTTCACATGCTATTACTTGCAACACAGGCGTGTGTGTGACGGGGATATGTGTCGAAGAATGATCCCTGCCGCCGGTCTCTTACACTAATACATCATGGGACGACTTTCCCTTATATGTGCAGTATTGAGAATTCAACGTGCTTCACACAATACTTTAATCCTAATACTCACGGGGGTGCATTATAGTCCCCCACCACCCGTCATTTATTTGTCGGTACTTCCGAACACCTCAATATTTCGAAACGAACACGATTCTTTTTTCTGATCCTTTTCGCGCATTTTGATACCAAATTTATGACGATCGGACCTACCGTGCAAATACCAGATTACGTTTACCAAACACATGTGACTGAAATTTCGCTATTTCTCTATATGACTGAGCACTACCATACAGACAAAATCATGCAGGAGATTTCCCATTTTATGTAAATACTTTTCTTATAGGAAGTGTAAATAATTACAACACACACAAACCCACATACACCCACATTCACGCACACTTACACCCAAATCACAAAATGCGCTTAACGAAAAACAATGAAATACGTAAGAAATAATTACCACAACCTATCCTTTTTTCGGGAATTGATGAGGGATTTTTTAAAGATATCTGTACCAGAAATTGATATTCCTAAGGCTTTATCTAGTGATTTCTTGCATAAATGAGCATACATTATTGAATTAAAAACATAAAGGCACTTTCGTATATTTAGCTATACAACTGGTAGAGTACATAATTCTTGACCCTTATGGCCCATGGCCATAATGCCCCCCCCCCCCCACCCTAACATGCTTTGAAATACCCCGGTAGTATTAGGGTTAAGAGAGGTCGTATCATTCTTTGTTCAAAAGTATTAATGCATGCAATTTAACTTTTCGTGAAATAATTCAACGATCATGATTTGCCTTGTGGACTGTCCAAGCTATCTTATGTTAATATGACTGCTTGATATACTATCTCTCTCTCTCTCTCTCTCTCTCTCTCTCTCTCTCTGGGTGCTTTGTCGTGTGACGTAGGCGATCATGGAGTGCCACACAGTTCTCTGTACTGAGCTCTTTGTATCAATTGCATATCATGGTAAACCAGTCAGTCAGGATGCTTATCAACTTAATAATCCTTCTTCCCATGCCCCATACCCCTGGTTCTTTTTCATCAATCCAAACTCTTTCAAGTAAACTTCACACAGTATACGACGTACAAAATCTCAACCTCCAGATTCTTGGCTCACATATCAGTTTCATAATATACATACATGATAATGAAACATTCTTCTTTGTGTGACATAACACATACATCTATGACTTGAGTCATATGTCACAAGTTAGGTAAATACTCGTTCTAGGCATATCTGAATATGATCCGCTATTACGGTGAGCATGTCTATACTGACAGTCCAATGGATGGATACAAAATACCTTTTGTTCCCCTGCATCAGTTATAAACTAATGCTCAATACCCCAAAGGAGATGCAGTCCGCTGGTTCAATAATGATGTGCGAGTTTCGGCATGTAAACAATCCAGATTGGCAGTTATTTCTGACCAGTCAATACTAAAGCTCGCAGCTTAATCAAGAGAGAGATGTGTCACTGATATTTATATAGGACATGTGTGGAGTTACCCCGGTGTTCCTCTGTGGGAAAGTCCACCCTTCAATGACCTCTCCTTAAGGAGAGATGTAGCGTTGATTAGTTGAGCTACCTCTGCGCGTTCTCTTCAAATCGTTCCAAAGCCCATCCGTTAATTCATCGTGACCTTCATTTTAGGCAAGATTGTTGCCCTAGCTCAGCGGGCTCTCTCTCTCCCTTCCCATTTTGTCAAGTTTCGCAAAAGTCCATCCTATAATGGCATCTCTGGTGGGAGAGATTTCTTGTTCATTTGTCAAGCTGGCTGCGCGGATTAATTATCTCCCTCACTCATCCTTCGTACAAGTCGTGGCAAAGTCCATCCTACAGTCTATAGTGACCACTCCTTTAGGAAGATTTAGCCTAGTGTCCATTTGTTGAGCTCCCTCACTCATTCTACTTTAATTCGGCCTGCTTTGGCGCTTCCTACAGTAGCGTCCCCGCCGACGACGGAATTCCTATGGAATTCTCGCTTTCATTATGATACATTAATGAATCATTATGAATTATGATTCCCCAAGATGTAAATTACTGCTGAGTTTCTCTAACTGGAACGTGCGGCAGCGCTGCAGTGTCAGCTTGCCCATAAAGCCGTAGATGCTCTCCTCCTACTCGTCACTGTGCTTCGCAAAGTGGGGAGTTCTGCAACACTTGACGTCAAGGTCGCTCTCCACATGCTTGCGCCACTGCTCGACCAACTCGTCGTTTTCCTTGGCCGTGGCAATCGGGTCATCGCGAAAGAAGAGGTTCAGGGCGGGCGCCTTGACCGTGCGGCCAGTAAAGATCTCATTCACCTGAAGGACAATGCAGAACAGTAGGACCGTTAATAAACTCTGCTTTGTTTCTTTGGAAATTCTTATGGAATTCTCGCTTTCCTTCATACATTAATGAATCATTATGAATTATGATTCTCCAAGATGTAAATTGCTGCTGAGTTTATGCCTTGTAAAATGTTAGAAATATGTGGCTTGTTTGAGACCGAGTCGTTGCGAGACTAGACGGGTCATAGTGAATTCGAATGTGTTTTATTTTTTTTCAAGTCTCCTGTAATTAGTCTCTGTAACTTATCTATGCTGTCCTTGCGACATCTCCACCAATGAGACGGACCTTTAACTTTTACATTACCATTTCCTGAAAACCACATTGGCGAACTACACATCTTCACGCCAATGCTCACGGGAGAGTTCACCCTTCAAGCTCACCTTGACGATGCTATCCATGGTGTACTTGTTGGTCAGCCAATGGTAGGTCTCTGTAACCCTCTTGGTGACAAACTGCGTAAAGGAGTTGTTGGCGTCCTACGAGTAGATACCCTCGTAGCTATCCCTGGAGAGAATACAACTGTACAGGATCTGAGCAACGATGCGGTAACGCACCGATGCATAGGCCTAACGGCTACTCCGCTCCGCAGACGCACGTGGCTGCTGACGGAGAAGGCATGGACCAGGAGAGGGCGTGTGTCGCCGTCCGTGACATAATGCAGGATCTCCCGCGCGATCTCCTTGGCATTGGCGGGCCAGGCGATGTCGATGGGTCGCGTCATGACACCAGTACATCGAATCTAGAACTAAAAAGATATACAAAATTGAAACATTATATCAACATATGACTTCACATAGGAAAATATTAATAGTGACTGATCGGCAATAGCGACGATTAATAAAAAGCGGCACAACATGAGTATTGCAGAGATGTAAGTATAAACAATGATTGGTTGATTGATTGACTGATAAGAAATTAACGACACTACTAACACTTGAGTGTCATATAAGTGTCGAACAGTTCATTTTAAAAAGATTATACCATTCAAGTTTCCCTAATGTGATTTACAGAATTTGAGAAGGATTATAAATCAGAAATAAATCAATATGTTAACTACTTCCTCGGAATAACTTCCCTACTCTTTATGAAAAGAGCAGCATGTTCTTTAACGTGCCAATGGTGTGACTCTCCTTTACACGGGATCGACGGTTTAAAGTCTCCTCCGAAAGACTAGGCAATTGGAATAAAATACGTTGCCCAAGGGTATACATGTTGTGATTGGGATACGATCAGTTTTCCACTTAAAATCAAGTGTAAAGATTGATCTTCTTTAGAAAGTTTGTAACACATAATCGCGAAATATCTCTAAATAATGTCTTGAGGTCAGGACAATCAAAAAGTTAATACGAATATTTGCAAGTTCAACACATTCAAGGAGAATGTGTTTAATTGTTAGTGTATAATTACATGACATGCATTGAGGTGGAGTTTCTAGTGCAAATAAGTATGCATGAGTCAAATGAGAATGCCCAATACGAGCACGGGTCAAGTATAAACAATGCAGAAGAAGGTTTACCCGTAAATGCCTCACTGGCTTGATAAATTGGGTACACCTGTGTAAAAAGAGCATGCAGATAAATCATGTCAATAAAATAATTACACCGGGGAGCTAAAGCTGCTAACTTATTTTATTCTATGTTGCGCCAGGTAAAGAGTATTTAGAGAGGATGAATGCTGTTTGTCACATAGTGGGTTTCTTCATAAATAAGATAAATAATTAATAAAAATCGGAACTAATATTTATGTAGTTTCAAAATGAAACTTTAATTAAAAGGAATGCATGAAATAATCAGATTATAATGAAACGCAATAACATACACATATCAATTGAATTGAACAGTGAAATATTGCCTCAATACAATAATCTTTAAATAGGCATGATGATGGATAAACAATCAAATACTTTCCGATTGACTCTGTCTACTAGTCATATATATATCAAAAGTAATGAATGAAATTATGGGTTTACATCAAACTATCTTCGGTACAGATATCAAAACCTGCACATGGCCGGTTGATGTTCAGCGCAGTGTGCAGCGTCAATACAACCCGGTTGCCTTGACGACGCGATCGCGATAACGCTGATTTTTGAAGCGCGAGTTCATCGAAAGACCCGCTGTCGAGGTTACACGGGAGGACGTCGATGCCCGAGCTGAGGTGGTTGTAGTTGCGATCCTCGATGCTCGGCGACGTCGATGAAGGAGACCAGGAAACCGAACTGTCACGTACCGCCCGGTCTGGGTGCAAGGGCACGTGATGGCTGAACCCTTGATTACGTCTGAAATACAGTTACACCGAATCATAAATATATATTCAACCCAAGTATAACTTGTACGCTTTAACTTTATATTTTGTAAAGCACACGACATCTTAAAATGACAATAATCACACTATTTGGTTTACCAATAGACTTTGCAAAAAAAAAAAAAAGCAACCGGATATCTCCTCGATATCTCCAATTACCATAATAGCCATTTACTAGCATAATAATGTCCAGTGCCAGAATGATTCATACCTCTGCTTTGTACAATACTTCCATTTAACCAGCAACCATTACTTATGACCGCTTGTTAACAAAATGCGTAAGTTGCATAAACCATTGATTATCAAAACATATAGCCACGCTAAAGTAGTTCTCATTTTCATCCCAATATAAATATATGCCGTAAATACACGGTGGTACCGATCAATGAGAAATACCCAACAATATAGGCTTCCTCAAAGTTCGACATGGCTGACATAAAATGGCCGACTTTTGTTACTTGCCAAAAGAGGGCGTTTATGACATATGACTACTAATTAAACACATTTCATTTTTTGCTGAAAAATATATACGTTCAGTTTCCGAACTAGAAGAAATCATTCAATTTGAAATGGTAATTTTCGTGTCAGAAATTGTTTGCATTTAAAATGTTCACTTTAGTTGAAAGCACTGATTTTTAGAAAGTCAAACTTTAATCTGGAAGACTTGCCTATACAGAAATTAAACAGTTGTAGAAACTCCCCGCAAACTGGCATGTTTCAGACTTACAGTTATTTTGAAGAATTGAAGATCCTGTTGCCTGCCTCCCGGAGGCATTTGTGTCCACACGACGGCCGTCTGCACTTCCCGCTCATGACAGCAGAAACAGTGGCAGCTAGAGTTGGGGTGGATGCACTCACTCTCATGCAGCAAGTCCCCAGACTTCCCCGACTCTCTCCCGCGCACAGGACTCCTCCCCGTGGGTGACAAAACACGTCAATTACGACAAAATAGCTTCTTACACCACTCCCTCAAACTCATGTACCCTCGGACCCTCGTTCCATCATACCAAAACAAAATCTACCAATCATGTTCTCCCATATGTGTCTCGTCACTAACTATTACATAATACCCTAAGGGCAAAATCAGGCAAACCGAAAAAAAAACCGCGGGTAACAATAGATTAGGCACGGCTCCTAGCTGCGAAAAGGATAGACAAAAGAATTAAGAATGCGATGCATCCAGTGCGCCACAGAGCCTAGGTTACCTGTATTATAAAACATATGGTATAAGGGATTTTAGAAGATGAGTCGAATTAACTCGGCCATGTGGTGTTTAAAGCTATTACAAAAGAAACACATTACTGAGCAACGTGGCTTCCATTTCCAGTCAGTTAACATTTGTAATTTGGCTTACATTTTATTTTGACACTGTTTATAAGTTGATTTTAAAAGAATTACGAAACTAAGCATTCTGAATGTGGGCTGGTAATAAAATCTAGGTTACTGGACCTAAACAACGGGCTGATTTGGAAAGAGTATTTTGTATTTAACTTTCCACATGTGGAATTTTACAGGTTAAAAAGGTATTGTACTGATGAATTTCAGCATTCAATGAAAACATGTGCATGAGATATTAGGTTTGAAAAGTATCTACGCATTAAACAGGCAATTTGCATCGTATTCATATCAAAAACATTAAAGGTGATATTCATAGAAAATCCAAAATATGAAGATATTCATCTACAGAAAGCTTATAAGCCATACAACGAGCTCGGATGACATTCAAACAATATATCACTTTCCAAAAAGAGAAATTAGGGTGAAAACAATCACCGTATTCTCGGGGACAAATTTGACCTCCTGTCATCCGAAACGGCCTTTAGGTCTGACGTAAGAAACGGGAGGCGTTATTGTGCATCACACATGCCAATCCGCAGCTTCTTTTCCGCCAGAAGCATCAGGCATTGTTAATGAAACTGTGAAGACAGTTGCTAGTGGATTAACAGGTGTGATACACAATGGTCATTGTGAAGCATATCCCGGCTGTGACGTACACACAACGCCACTTTCCCTTAGGCGATTTCGTAGGTCAGGAAGATAGTCAAGTTAGTGAAATTTGACTTTCAATAAACACATAACTGAACACTTTCATGGCATGTTAGCTGCATAAATTGCCTTTATAACTCATTCAATTATAAAATAAACTATATTTACTTGATTTTATTTCCTATGAATATCACCTTTAAGCAACGTTCAAACAGGGCTAACGAAGATTCAAGGTAATGAGGACTGGCACATAATACGGAGGATTCTGTTCTGTATAAGCGATGAAGTCTGACTACTTAAGAAGGATGCAACGAACCCCAAAACGCATTGCAATTAGCGATTGAAATCACCATACAACTCCAAAATGTCTTTTTGTTTCCCTTAATTAAACACACGAGTAATCTAAATCATTAATGCACATTTTGGAGGGAATTGCACGTCATTATTCAAATGACTAAATTGCTTCTTTTACATTATATCTGCGAATAGCTTAATGAACAATTTCGATTAATTATTCGATTTATCAAGCAGTTTCAAGCCTTTCTATGTTATACACGAAGAAAAAGAGTAATCGCTGTCATGATAGCAGGCATTGTATAAAATACACTGGTACACTTCACTAGCCACATTGTGTTTGTAATAATAATAATTGTTCATGAATGATGCCAAAAGCATGGCAAAGGTAAGAAAATTGCAACGGGACACATGTGTTTCAATTACAAGACGTTCGTTTTATTCCCTCTTAAACTTGATTATGTTATTTATTTGACGGGAAGCACGGAGAGTGAATTGAATTCACAACGTCACAGATACCCCTGTTATTCATTCTGCAAATGCTTGGCGAACAGTAGACTCATGAATTACAACGTGTTGCGTAGCGTGGGAAATGACACTGCATGAATTATGTTTTCACATTATCATTGGGCCGTTACATGATTACCAGTCTATTCGGAAATACAACCTGGTGGAAATAAGATTTTTATTTTTTATTTGTCACCCAAATTCTCATAAACTTCGCATATTGACTATAAGATCTAGTAAACATCTAGTACTTTGCAAACTAACATACTTGTTTGCCATCAAAAATTCAATTCAATATTTTGATATCAAGTACAAATCTGTACCGTGAATAAAATTATAAGGCTACAGAAACCGTGGATGATTTATCATACCCTGTTCAACCATCCAACGTTCCGTCTCAAGTCACAGAATTAGAAGATTAACCATGCTAGCAGTTCGACAACATTGTCGGGCTACACGACCCCATAGTAGTCAAATTTATCACGTGACACTCGAACAGATGAATCCATATATGCCTTTCCGAAATAGTCACGGGCATGGGCGGAAATCGCTCCCCGAAGGTGGAGGGGACCTTAGCTGAGCGGGGTGGGGGGTGGGGGTGGGGGGGGTGGGGGGGGGACATTTGATATTGTTCCCCCCCCCCCCCTTCGAAATGGTGGTGGTGGGGGGGGGGGGGTTATGACGTTTTTCGAGAAAAAAATCAATCAGACAGAGAATAGTGGGGGGGACATTTGATATTGTGTCCCCCCCTTTCCAAATGGTGGGGGGGGGGGGGACGCGACCCCCCCGTCCCCCCCGGGATTTCCGCCCATGAATATGACTCAATATCTTTCAGCGATTCCAGGGAGACCATTTTATCTGAATTGGAATGAATAGCGAGGCCTAACGCCTTCGTTTTCTGACTGCAAGTTTTGCAGATTACTTGTACACATGTTGGAGGCCATAGATGGCGCCGTACAAGTTACCTTATCCCAAAATATTGCAGGCTATATAGCCATGTTTGGAACCGTAATTGAAAACTGAAATACATTTTTTTTTATCCGCTTAACATGATTCTGTCATGTTCATACGATTCCCCCAGTTTTCATTCGCTGCTAATTTAATTCACAGCTCTATTTGGGAAATATTTACTGGTGTGAAAGCACAACGCTACTCTATAAGCCTATCGGTAGTCTCAAAATCTCAAAAGTCTTGAAAATAATGTGTGATATTGGTGAGTAAGCAATGCGATGGGAAATGGCAACACTGAAGAAGTTATCATTGGTTTGAATTCTATAATTAACTTGATTTATTTCTATTCGACATCACTTGATATCATCGCATAGTGTAATATATAAGTATTAGATGATGTCCTCCCGTATTATGATTTATACCAAGGTTGGATTTTAAAACAGCGTGTTGGCTAATCGTTAGTTAAAGATGATGAGGAGAAGGAAGTATAAGAAGATAAGAAAGATTAAGAGGCGAAAAAAGAAGAAGAAACATATCAGGAACGATAATAAAACGATCAAGAAAAATGTGAAGTACAAGAAGACGAAGAAGAAGTAGAAGAAGAAGAAGAAGAAGAAGAAGAAGAAGAAGAAGAAGAAGAAGAAGAAGAAGAAGAAGAAGAAGTAGAAGAAGAAGAAGAAGAAGAAGAAGAAGAAGAAGAAGAAGAAGATGAAGAAGAAGAAGAAGAAGAAGAAGAAGAAGAAGAAGAAGAAGAAGAAGAAGAAGGAGAAGAAGAAGAAGAAGAAGAAGAAGAAGATTTTTGCGATTTATTCATTTGTCTTAGGATTCTTCAAATACATAAATAACAATTCCTGTTACTTCCGCTTTTATTTTTCCAATAGAACTTCTTGACAAACTTCTATCGGCAATTGAACAATAATGTGTCCGACTAAAATGATTTAATAGTATAGAGAGAGGTTGGGTGGGGGAACTGACCTTTCTAATATACAAACCATCGAATACATTGTGCACCATTAATGCCCACCCTAAAATTAGGTTTGTCTTAATAAAAGCAGAAAGATAGCAAAGGTTTGACGAAAATTGGTCTAAAGATAAGAAAGTTTTGATTGTGTGACGTCACGTGCGAGGTTCTCTCCCATAATGTTGTGCACTACTTTTTCCATTTTTTTTCTGTTCTTTGATGAAGGATTACATTATTTTCATAGCGGTATGGGTGTAGAAACATGTGTCTAATGATATGTCAAACGCACAGGTGAAATGGTAAATATGCTTTTGAGAGAATGGATACTTAAAAAAATGTACACAACTTAATTATGGTAGCACCTTGCACGTGACGTCACAAAATCAAAATTTTAAAATCTAATAAATTTCTTTTCCTTTGCCCGATTTTCGTCAAACGTTAACTAATATGTTTCTTTCATGTATCTGCTTTTATCAAAACCAACTTAACTTCAGGGTGGACTATCACCAGTAATAAAACACATTTAAGGCATTCTGCCCTACTGACAAAAGGAAGTATGTGACAAATCACTCAAATCTGATTTATTGGTATTCCTAGATTGTACCCAGCGTTCCCTACATACAGCCAAAATCTGGCCAAAAAATATTCATTTTGCTGCAAGATATTCAATCTAACATGATGTAGTGTTGCACTGATGCCAATGCAAGTGATAGATACATTTTGCTAATTTACAAGAAAAGTTGCTTCCTTTTGTCAGAGTAGGGCAGCATTGCATTTTGTCCCGGGATTTTGTCTGACTTTGAAGGTGTAAAACAACCTGATTCTCATGACCATACAATTTGAAATATTGAGCTGATTGGCAATTATATGTCTATACTATAATTATTTTCTTTGAAAGATACTTTCCAAAGAAAGTAAACCTTGGAAATCAAGAATCTCGATACCTAAATATGGGAAATGAAGATTTACTATTTTTTTTTTAATCTTAGAGGTACTTACTTCACGCGCGATATCGCAACATAAGTCTAAGTGATCGCGATATCGATACTTTCATATCTTGGTGAGATCGCGAGCTTAGCCAAATCCAGTTTTCTATTCATTCATCTTTTACGTTTATAATTGTACAGATGAAGCTGTAAGGGTGTGAGTATGAAACCAATCAATCCATTCAGAAGGCAATTCCATTATCACGTTTTATACTGGTTAAAAAAAAAATCGTGTTTAGTATAGTCTTAAAGCTAAAATGAAACAATTTACTAGAGTTAGGCGAATCACAACTTACATATCTGCCTGTGGTCCCGTCCATTATCATTTATGTCATGTACGGTCAGTTACTTAGCCTAGCCTAGCCTAGATTAGAGTAGGCTAGAATAGTTTACTTACTATTGAAGTAGACTCTAATCAGTTAAAAATGATCTCTACCTGGATTGCTTTATTTAACTTTTTAAGTATTCTGACCTGGCATCCAGGCAATGGATGGAATACAGGTACAGCAATCTTTCCCCTTACTAAGCCTAATAAATACCCCTCGCTTTTAAATGCCAAACTAAGTTGGGCCAAGGATTAGCTGAATAATATGGATTATGGACACATTAATTGTTACCTTATCCGTGGCTTGTCCATGTGAAAAGATGATAAACTAGAATCCAAATAGTTCTTACCTAGAGCTTTGAAGTGTAACTCACAATTTATATTGCTTCCTTTCAGACACGGACCGAAACAGATAGAGGCAAACATGGAACAGCCACTGTGCTCAACAGATTCAGAGGAGCAGCTTGAAAGCAGTAGGAACAACCAGCATGCAGATAGAATGCACATAAGTATGCAATGTGACGACTCAGGCTCAAAACCAGACCCGTCCGACGGCAGACATCAACAAACGGACTTCTCAGACTACATCCCACAAGGAAACCTTGGTTGCAGCAGCACAGCACATGAACCCGGATCTCAGAGCGAGGCTGGTGGGCCAGACAAAGCTGGGCCAGGACCAAGAGGGGATGGACCAGTGATAGACAAGATGTTGCCAGGACCCGTATCTATGGATGCAATACTACAAGGTACATGAACATCCAAGATTGATAATTTTTAGTTCTGAACATATTTTTTAACTCTTCGTTGCCAGTAATATTCGATTTGCCTGTTACTTTTTAGAATTCAGCCAATGACAATTGCAACTCACTCTGAGCATGGTCTCTTGTTATGCAGACAAAATTTCCGAGGGTTACTTCAAAAGTTTATCATGTATAAACATAGTGACTATGAAACAGATAATGAACATCATACCACAATATATTTCTGCTTTGTCCGATTTGTGTACACATATTACTTGTGCAAGGATGCACCAGTGGCACATAGGATTAAAAATTTGCTTGTTACCTTCCTCATGGTCCATTTGAAACATATCTGACACATGTCTGTGTACAATGTTTAGAGAGCATGTTCAGCATATACATGTGAGTGTGGGAATACACACTTTGAAATTTGTAGCTTGTCTTTTCCCAATCTTACCTGCCATTTTAGTTGCAAAAACACATGTCTTTAAAAAGTTATATTGGCAGTCACAGAGGAAATATTTTTTTCATATGCAATCCAAGGTCAATATGTTGTGCAAAAGCATTTTTCCGTCTTAACTAAACTCATATAACAGTATTATAAGACCCCAGCAATAAGTGTCCCCAATATGGATTTTTCATACAGTAATCTGAAAACTATCTTCAGCCAGGTTGCAGATGGTTTGTTCTTCAGAGCAAGTGATCACTTTTGATTTTGAAATGACACAGTATTCTCCCAATTAATGCACTTCTGTAATATTTATTGTTCTCCCTTTTTTTCATTTATTTTCTCGTTTCCACACAACAGAAATCAGCAAAGGAGTAGAAGTGGAATGCATTCAGTGGACCAGAGTTTTCAGGTATGCAAAAAGTTAAATCTCTTCAGAACAATTCACTTATAATCTTTCCATTCACAGGACTAAAATATGAAGTTGAGTACATATATCAATAGAAATCTTATTGGAGTAAAATCAAGTGTTTGTTTTTTTATCAACCTTGTACTACCGAACATACCAGTAAAACAAAGATGATGACATATACTGTCCATATGAATATAAGATAATGTAAGTGCTTGAATATTGGTTCCTGAAGTATCGTGCCATTGCCAGAAGCCAGCGATGGCTTGGTGGTAATGTCGCTGCCCATCAATCAGCAGATACAGGGTTCAAATTCCTGCCTGGTTTTCTTTTTCTCTGCTAATACAGATACTACCAGTAAAACATTGGTGATCATATATATTGTCTCTCTGCAAAGTCATATGTTTCAGTTTTGTTCAATGCTTACTGACATTGTGTAGATCGCCCTATCTCATTGCCCAGTATCTTTCTTGCTCTCTCTCTCTCTCTCTCTCTCTCTCTCTGTCTCTCTCTTCCCCCATTTCCCTCCCCCTCTGTTCTCTCTCCTTCACGTTTCGTACTATTCCTCCCATCCCTCACACTTCCTCCCTCAACACCTTCCTGTTTGTCATTTCTCGCTTCTCTCTTTCTCCCTATTTTTATCTCCTGTTCACATCCCTCCATTTCTTTGCCTTTTCACACTCTGTCACATTATATTTATTTATTTATTCAGAGACAGTGAGCAGTTTGAAATGCTGAGCTCTTCCCACATGGATAAACTTTTGGCAGATGCAAAGGCTTTGGAGCAAAACCTAATCCTTCAGAAGGAAAGATTGATGTCCCATCTCAAAATGCTCTCGATGACACTCAAATTACCATAGAAACCATAACAACTGTGGTTCCAGTTATAAAAAGTGATCTATGTAGAATATTATGAGTTTTTCCCTCAAACTAATCCTGTTTCCTTTTTTTATGAATGTCCACATGTTCCTTTCAGCTATGCAACATTGATATTTTCAGGACCTACCAAATATTGTGAATTGCATAGTGTAATTATCAGTATATATTTGAATGGTAAGACGCATGTCATATTTATTGATTATTGATTATTGTAGAAGGTTTTCCATTAGAGAGGAAGGAGAAGGTTTTTAGACTCTTTGCTCTTGGAGAATAATAGATTTAACCTCATACGCCCTTCATCATTAAAGCTGAATAATCTTTTTAATGATTTTAATTTATAATATTGCATTTTTGTGTATCTTCTGATAAAATAGTTGGCAGTTCTTATCAGAATGGCATAAGCTAAGAATTTCTAAGAAAGTAATGTCAATTATATTTGTTAAAGGTTGGATGTAGTATGAACATAAAAGACACATTTTATTGTATTTTGATGTCAACATTATCATTTTTAAGGCCTGTATAAATGCAGATCAGTAATTTCATTAATTGCACTGGTTCTGAGAAGGGACATTAGTGAATCACAATTAACTAAGGGTAGGACCTTAGGTATATGAGGGGTTTTTTTTCACTGCAGTCCTCCAGTTCAGATTTGCTTATAAATGTCAACCTAACAGCTAATGTATGGTCTTTTTTTTATTTACAATGCTTCATCTTTTTGTCATCATCAATAGTACTTTATTTTGTTCACAAGCAAGCTTATGAATGTTAGGTAAAGTGTTTGTCAAACATATTGATCTGCACTGTAACCAGGCAGGTTGAATTCTCAATTAATATGTTCAATGGAAATGGGTGATTACAATAAGGAATAGCCTATGCTCCCCAAAAAAAATTCCTGTAATTTTCGTGTACATTTTCTCTCTTTGCATTTGATGTATAGTATGTCTCGGCGATGTTTGTAGGTAGGTCTAGACATGTTTACAACATGTTTGCAACATTGACATTACTTTCTTTCATTTGGTTGGGCAGACCTTAAATACCATGTTTCTACCATACTTTTGTACAGATTACGGTTTAAATATGTATTACAGCATTAATTAAATCAAGATGAAATCCTTCTTTGTACATATTTGTGATTAAAACAAAATTATTTGAGATCATATTTGAGCATTCATTGGTTTCACAAGTTTTTGTCATTCATGTAAGTCAACACTGCACACTGTATATGTCATGTTATATAATTCATGTTTTAACACATAAAACTTTGTAGTTAAAAAAAATAGGACAAACGACAATTAGCTTTAGTCTGTTCTGATGTCTCCTATGCTTCCCCTCACTTACTATTGTACTTCCCATTGTCTCTAATATAACCCATCCCTTTTATCATTATTAGATCATCTATTATTCATCCCATCTTTCTTCACTTTAGCATATCTCTCATCTCCTTTCCCATGGTTGCACTATTCTTTCTCCCACCTCTCACCCCCTTTCCTACTCACTAATACACAATTCTTTCTCCCATGTCTAACCTCCTTTCCCACTCACTAATACTAATACACTAATACACCTTTTTTATGATTCCCTCTTTCTCATGCATCTTCAATCTCCAGCCTCCCTAACTATCACCTAAGCGGAACAATGCCCATACATGTTTGTGTATAATCAACTTTCAATTGTGCAGAAGCCTTGACAACATCCAACGTTTGAGAAAAAACACTTCCCAGATGCTTTTGGTTTCATCCACAGCAGATTCATGCTGTATTTACGATTGGGCCATCCTAACATTTCTGCAAATTTAAACAATGACTTGGTGTTAAAATGTTATGATACTGGGCATAAACAAAACATTTCACACTTAAAAAATATTTTAATACCATTGATGAGGCCAGAAAAGTTCTGGTATGATTACATATTCTGTCATAATTGCCTCATAATCTTCCCTCATCTTTAAACTATGCTGCTCCTAGTGAATGACCACACAATTACAGGAAATTAGATGTATTATGGCCTGAAAGGCACATAGATGATTTATTGATGGGTCTGTGATACAACACATGAGTGGCAAGATTCAATAGTTCCACAATATAGTATGAAAGTTAAAGCCTTAAAGATAACCTCTAATACATCAGTACACCAATTACTTTTGTCAATTCTAAATAACATATTTTTCTCAACTTGACTTCACATATAGCTCTAGATATGCTAAGATGCATATCTAAAAATATATTTATATGACACTAAAAACATTTACCGGTATTCACGATTACAGTACTATGGGCCTACTGCATAGCATCACACACAACATACAAATCTGATGACAACGGTCTGCACTTTCTTTCCTACAGCATAATTAGTCATGACGTTATAAATAGCACTAAGCCTTGGAAAATGGAAGTAATATTGCTAGTTTCCAGTTTCAAATTGTCTTCATGTAATAATAATGCTCTTGCAACAATGGCATATCATTTCATAGTTTCATACAGGGTCCGATATTCACAGGCCTTGCTTCTTTCTGGACCCCTCCACAAAAAATATTGTTCCTATGAATTAATTGTGTTAATTTTTTTTTCATGTTTATTGTACCTAAATTTACATTGATGTTTTTGTTGTTTTTTGCGGAAAATAACTCTTCAATGTAAGAAAGTCTTCACATATGAAATATGACTAAATATGTAAAATACACATCTAATTTGCACAATTTTTCCTGACAAAAAGTATGCATCTGCACTCTTGAGCATGGGCCTTGAAGACAGGGTGTCCCTTTTGCAGGTAAATCAAAAACAAATTTTGTAAAAAAAAAAAAAAACATACAAAATGCTAGAAGATACCATATTAGAACTTCCCTCCCAATAATATAACTGGACCTAAAGCGAAATCATCAGTTAGATTTAGAGGTTTGGGCGGTGTAGCTGCCGCTGATTTAATTAGATGGTGACAATACTTTACAGAAATTTAGTATTAACTGCACCTCATTTGCTTTACGGCAAGGTGTCTATTTATCGAAACCCATGGTTTGTCAATTTTACTCTAGTACTGTAAACCCCAGAGCAAAGACCCTTTAACGTGTTAACATTTTGGATACAAGTCTGTGCTAAACCTGTAAATCTCACTTTGCTTCACGTGAAGAGTCCAAAGTAACAGTATAAGAATTTCAGACTAATGCGTAGATAAGTACAGCAATCAAAAAATCAATAAGAATAATTGCGTTATATCAGACGATACTGGTAGTAAGTTGAATTAAGAGTTCAAACGCAAATATAAGTTGAGCTATCTCACTAATTGAAAGTAATCATAAATACACGAGGCATCGTTTCATGTAACCTGCCTCCAGTGGCCATACTCGCATGCTTGAACCTGAACAGATCTCCTGTTTCTCTCTATGCGTTGAGTTGTAAACATAAATAAGTTTGCAAGTTAATCGTTTGGATTTGCATTTTGGAAATTCACTGCACGCCCATTATTGTCTTTGCCATAATCGTATGTTGCCTTCATATTGAAGTCAGTGTAAGCCTTTCACCCCCCCCCCCCCCTTTTCAAGGAGAAATTGAATAATTCTAATAAGAAGAAAGCAAAAGGGTAACAAATCCCTTTTGAATATTGATGTTAATGCAAATAGAGTGTGACATCTATCAAAATGGAAGAGCATCCCGTTGAAATCACAGATATTCCTGAAGATAACTCAGACACACATTCTGAAAAAGAAAAGGTTGACGATGTAGATGTATCTGCGAGTGCATTGCGTCGTTCCACTCGTGCTAAAAAACTTACAGACAAGGCTAAGCAAAACTTAGAGCAAGAGCTAGAAGGCAAGTTCTATACTGAGCATCTCGATTTACTAACGCTGCTAAAGGACACTGATAAGTTAGTATCTTCAGTACCTACGAATTTCGAAGAACTTTCCGCTAGAAAGACTGATATCTCTGCTCGATTTGAATCGCTCCAGCAAGTAGCAGATGAGCTTGAAGTAATCGAAGGGGACACAAATGCAGAGATAGCCAAGCATTTAGATGAACTTTCTCCTATTGTTGTCGATATGATCTCAAAAATCGTTACTGCAGTTTCCAAAAAGAAACCGTCTATAACGAAGGAGCCATCTGTCACGAGAAAATCAACTTCATCCAAGACATCGAGGGCATCCACAATCTCGTCGAAGAGATTGAGCATCGCAGCTGAAACAGCAGCCCTACAAGAGAAGCTTGCTGCCCAAAAGCGTCATAATGAACGCCAGAGGGAGTTGGAACGTCTAGAGTTGGAAGAAGATGCTAGAAGGAAAGAGGCTTCAATCAAGATGGCTCAACTACGCAGAGACTTAGAAGAAGACCGTCTAGAAGGACAACTGAAGGCACAAGAAGCCAAGATGAAAGTGTATGAAGAAGATGATGCAAGGTCATCCATCACAATTAGATCAGCCAAACAGTTGAGTGGGTCAGAAAGGAAGGATGCAGTTATCGCAGAACAAATTCCACCAACACACCAACACACCCACACAACAACACAGGCTTTGAATCCTGAGTCGCCTGTCTTCGACCCAAATCGCTCTACAGACACTGAAAGGAATGATGGTCTAATAGAAGCAATTTCTAGGACAATGACCCTCTCCAGGCTGCCAATTCCTGAACCTCCCACATTTATGGGTGATCCTCTACAGTACCCAGACTGGATTTCAGCCTTCACAACATTGATTGAAAGTCGAGGAATCCCAGCTGGAGAAAGGATACATTACCTCAGGAGATATCTTGGTGGACCAGCAAGAGATGCTGTCAGTGGCTTCTTCTTGCTGAGATCAGAAAAGGCATTTGATCAGGCCAAAGAGGTGCTTGAAAAGCGCTTTGGCAACCCTTTCACTATTTCAGAAGCCTTCCGGTCGAAACTGGACACGTGGCCAAGAATTGCCAACAAGGACCACAAGAGCCTTCAGAACTTTTCAGACTTCCTTCGACAGTGCCTTGTGGCCTCATCAGAAATTGGAGACTTACAGATCCTGAATGACATGCGGGAGATTAACAGGATGTGCACCAAGATCCCTGACTACATCGTACATAGATGGAACCGCACAGTGGTGAAACGTAAGAAAGACCGTGGACGATATCCAAGCTTCGAAGAATTTGTCTCGTTTCTCGCAGAAGAAGCGGAAATAGCAAATGATCCTTATGTGACCTATGAGGCAACGAGTTCAGGAAAGGACCGCAAACAATACCAGTCGAATCAGGTGAAGGAAGGAAACAAGAAGCCTCGACAACAAAGGATGACCTTGTCCACTGAGGGAACATCGAGCAGTGCCTCGAAGACTTGCATTTTCTGCAAACGTCAGAATCATAGATTAGATGAGTGCAGAGACTTTGGGCGGAAGTCTATGGAACAGAAAAGAGAGTTCGTAAAGAAAGAAAGACTCTGCTTTGGGTGCCTCAACAAAGGCCATATGTCAAAAGAATGCCACAGGAGGAGCAAATGCAAATTATGCGAAAGACGCCACCCAACCAGTCTACATGATGAAAAGTTCATCCAGACATCCTCTGAAGGAAGGCATAGTAAGCAAGAGACAAAGTCTCCGAATCCTAAAGAGACTAACACAGAAACGGAAGCCAATTCGCACAAGATCATGTCGTGCACCAATGATACCCTCACATCCATGGTTCTCCCAGTATTCCTATCTAGTGTGGATAATCCTGAGAAGGAGATACTTGTCTATGCCTTGCTCGACACAATGTCGGATACAACCTTCATCGCAGATGGCGTGGGTGATGAACTGCAGGCACCATCCGAAGCCGCAGTGTTGAGATTAACAACCATGACAGATAGATGCACAAAGGTTCCATGCAGGAGGTTCGAAAATCTCACAGTTCGAAGCTTCAAATCGGACACAAAGGTGGCACTCCCCTCTGCATATTCGAGGAACTCCATTCCGCTTGATGAAAGTCACATCCCCACACCAGAGACAGCTAGTCAGTGGCCTCACTTGAGCAGTCTTACGAACCAACTTGCACCAAAACAAGACTGCCCCATAGGCCTGCTCATTGGTTACAATTGTGCTCAAGCCCTCACCCCAAAGAATTGTATTCCTGGAAGGAATTATGAGCCTTTTGCTGTGGAAACAGAATTGGGAAGGAGTATTGTCGGTGGCTCACAGAAGGAGCCCATAGAGAGATTTGATGTATTTGGTCAGTCATATCGCACTGTTAGCATGAGGGTAGAGGCTCCTATTTCACCTGACAGTCCAGTGAACGTGAAGTACATCTACAAGGCGCAGGTGAAAGAGGTCATAACTGCAGACTTCCTTCATATGATGGAAAGAGACTTCCATGAAATTGATGGAAAGGATACAATGTCCCAAGATGACAAGAAGTTCCTGCAGATTGTGAAAGGTGGAATTCACCAGAGGGATGATGGTTACTATGAGATGCCACTCCCGTTCAAGGAAGGTAAACCCACTCTTCCGAATAATCGACAAGCAGCCCTGAGTAGACTTGTTGGTTTGAAAGGCCAGTTCTCGAAACGAGCTCAGTACAAGGACCACTACATGACGTTCATGAATGAAATCCTTGAGCGAGGTGATGCAGAAAAGGTTCCTCCAGAAGAAGTTCCAGTCTCAACCAGTTGGTACATACCGCATCATGGTGTTTATCACCCCAAGAAGCCAAACAAAGTCAGAGTTGTGTTTGACTGTAGCGCTCGTTACCAAGGGACCTGCCTGAATGATCATCTTTTGCAAGGGCCAAATCTCATCAACCCCTTGATTGGAGTCCTGTGTAGGTTTAGGCAAGGACCTATTGCCTTCACCTGTGATGTGGAAAAGATGTACCATCAATTCCGTGTCACGAAGGAACATCAGGACTACCTTCGGTTTCTGTGGTGGGAAGACGGCGATCTTTCCAAACCCCCAGTGGATTATCGGATGAAAGTCCACCTCTTCGGGGCTACATCCTCTCCAGGATGTGCCACTTTCGGGTTGAAGCAGATAGCTGAGGACCACAAAGAACTCAGCGTGGAGGCCGCAGATTTTCTCACAAGAAATTTCTACGTTGACGACGGCCTCAAGTGTGAATCTTCTGAAGAAGATGCTATTGATCTCATTCAGAAGGCAGTGAGCATGTGTGCAAAGGGCAACCTGCGCCTGCACAAGTTCGTGAGCAACAGTTCACTAGTGACAGATAGTGTCCCAGAATCCGAATGTGCTGCTGTTGTCAAAACTAGTCTCGATCTTGGTCAGCAAGATGGCACATCCATCGAAAGAGCCCTCGGTCTGCAATGGTGTATCGACTCTGATGAGTTCTGCTTCAGACTCACTCTCAAGGATCATCCCTTGACAAGACGCGGGATCCTAGCCACAGTTGCATCCATTTTTGATCCACTCGGTCTGATTGCACCTCTAGTTTTGGTTGGGAGACAGATTCTCCAGGAGATGTGTAGAAGCAAGATGGACTGGGATCATCCTGTTCCTGACGAGCTCCGTCCACAATGGGAAAAGTGGAGACAGGAGATGTTGAAGCTTGACACAGTCAAAATCCCTAGTTGCTTCCAGCCACAAGACTTCGAAGAACCTAAGGAAGTAGAGCTACACCATGTCTCAGATGCCTCCTTGTCAGGATACAGTCAGTGTCCATATGTGCGTCTAAAGAATGGAAGTGGTGATGTTCATTGCTCCCTGGTCATGGCAAAGGCACGAGTCAGCCCCCTCAAGCCAACAACCATCCCAAGGTTAGAACTCCAGGCAGCCACATGTTCAGTGAAGATTGCAAACTTTCTGAACGATGAACTGGATTACAGTTCTGTCACACACCATTTCTGGACTGACTCGCAAGTTGTTCTCGGCTACATATACAATGAGACCAAGCGTTTCCACATGTATGTTGCCAATTGCGTGGAACGCATCCATCAGACTTCTCGTCCTGAACAGTGGAACTATGTAGCCAGTGCTGAAAATCCCGCAGATCACGCATCTCGAGGATTAACGACAGACGGAATACTGTCATCGAACTGGCTAACAGGCCCTGCTTTTCTTTGGGAGAGGGAGATTCCTCCCCAAGAGATAGTTGTCGAAGTTTCTCCAGATGATGCTGAAGTGAAATCAGCCACTGTTCATATGACACAGGTCAAGAACTTCACATCCTTCGAAGACAGAGTGAGTCGATTCTCCAGTCTTGAGAATGCACTGACAGCAGACAAAGTGACAGTTCAGTGTTCCTACAGAAAGAAAGGACTAAGCATTGATGAAGTTGAAGCAAAACAAGTCGCGGAGAGAAATCTCATCCGTGCAATCCAGAAGGAAGCTTTCCAGGAAGAGAGGAAACAAATCGAGGCCGGTTCTTCTATCACCTCAAAGTCTAATCCGTTAAGACAGCTTGATCCGTTTCTTGACGAGGAAGATCTGCTACAAGTGGGAGGTCCGCTAAAGAAGGCTGAAATGATGTATGGTATGAAACATCCTATCATCCTGCCAAAAAGAAGTCATCTCTCGAAACTTGTCGTCTTGCACCACCATCGAATGACAGCCCATCAAGGAAGAAACATGACCATCAATGCCACTCGCTCCAGTGGATATTGAGTCATTGGTTGCAGGAGCATTGTCTCTGGTTAGCAAGTGTGTCCACTGCATCAGATTTAGAGGAAAGCCAAGAGGACAAAAGAAAGCTGACCTACCACAAGACAGACTCGAGCCGTCTCCTCCTTTCACATACTGTGGACTCGATTGTGTCGGCCCCTTCACTATCAAAGAAGGGAGAAAGGAGTTGAAGCGGTATGGGCTCATTCTACTTGTCTGTCAATGAGGGCTGTACATATCGAAGTGTTGGATGACATGTCAACAGATGCATTCCTGAATGGACTGAGGTGTTTCATCGCAATTTGAGGAAATGTTCGCCTCATTCGTTGTGATCAGGGATCCAACTTCATTGGCGCCAAGTATGAACTGAAGGAATGTCTCCGTGAATTGGATGAAGACCAAATCTCTGCTAAGCTTCTGAAATCCAACTGTGAATTCCAGATGAACCCTCCCTCTTCGAGCCATATGGGAGGAATCTGGGAGAGACAGATTAGGAACATCAGAAACGTTCTGAATGGGTTACTGGACCAATCAGGAACTCAACACCTCATCCCTTCGAACGTTTCTCTATGAAGCCATGGCCATTGTGAATAGCAGGCCACTAACGGCCGAGGACTTGGAGAGTCCAGATGGCCCACTCCCCTTGACCCCGAACCACATCCTGACTATGAAGTCAGGAATTGTGATGCCCCCACCAGGACAGTTTGAGAAAGAAGACCTCTACATGCGGAAGAGATGGAGGCGTGTCCAATGCTTGACCAACCTATTCTGGACTCGCTGGAAGAAGGAGTATCTCCATTCCCTTCAAACCAGAAAGACTTGGTCAGAGCCCCAAAGAAACATTGAAGTGAACGACATAGTTATCCTTCAAGACGAGAGTCTCTGCCGCACTGACTGGAGAGTTGCCAAGGTTATTGAGACACTCGCCATTGACGATGGCCCTGTGCGCAAAGTGAGGCTTCTCTTGGCAACTCCAGATCTAGACAGGCACGGAAAGCCTCTTCACAGAAGAACGGTACTCGACAGACCCGTTCACAAACTGGTGGTCTTGGTCCCTAATTCGGACTAGTCAGCAACTAACTTTCTGATATTTTCAGATTTTAGTGTTTAATGTATGCTGTTAGTGAATGTGTTTGATATCTTCAAATCTAAGCAATATGAGGCTGTGCCTCACTTGAATCGGTATGGAAAATCATGAATGATTTTGAGTGGGAGTGTAGCTTCCGCTGATTTAATTAGATGGTGACAATACTTTACAGAAATTTCGTATTAACTGCACCTTATTTGCTTTACGGCAAGGTGTCTATTTATCGTAACCCCCCCCCCCCCCCCTCGCTCGTGTGATGGATTAAGTTGGTCCTTCAAGTTCAGGCGTGCGAGCAATTCGTCTCAAATGGTTTAGAATGCTATATGACTGTAACACACAAGCGTACACGCAGTCCCAAACTTTCTCTTGCCCAACTCATCACGTACTCAACGTGCTGCGCTGCACGTGAAACAATGCGTAGCTGTATTTAATCGCTAATTCGCACACAACCAATGCACTGTAATCACACAGCTCGCACTTCGTCAATTTTCGTACTTCAAATAGAGGGAAAATTCCACCCAAAGGGCCCTCTTTCTTTGTTTATTTGCTGCTCTAAAGTATCAATGTCCAGCCAACGAGGTGAGTGAGGATGGGAGAAAAGTTTGAGTATCATTTAGTCATACTTTCATGATGTTTGAACCCAAGATGGATTAAAGATTGTTAAGTTTTCTCTCTGATAAAGGTGATTGCTTAAGTGTACATACACGCCAGTGTACCGTATGGTACAACTCACTACAACAATGTAAGACTATGAACGAGAACTACACAATGTCAATCATTGTAAAGCTTGTCACTGTGGATAGGATCTTTAATGCACTTATAGATGTAATCAGTAAGTTTTACCTGTACTGTTATCACAATCATTGAGTTCAATGTTATGAATGCTTACAGTTTACTGTAAATGTGTTAATTAGGTTTACTATCTATGTAAGATGTTCTCACAGAGAAAATGTAATTCATTTTCAGAGAATTTTGGTGAAAGTTATGCATATGCATGTTTTAATCTGAGTAGATTGAAAATTCTTTAATTATTTAGTCATAAAGAGAGCTTTTATGTTATCAGTAAGATGTTTTCAGTTTGGAAACTAGTAGGCTAAATAAGAAAGGAAACCAATTTCATGATTATCATGACATTTCAAGCCACATTGTTTATTAAGATAAGAAACAACTTCTATGCAAACTGCAAAGAATTTATGGTTTAAGGACAACTCATTCCATTCCTATCGTTGTAATTCTCATTATTGATTGTGTTCTGTGCATCATTTGTTCACAGTTTCACAGCACTGTTGGTGAATAAATGCTTCGCTTCGATCGATCAGCAACATCCGTTCTTGCGTTGGTACTCATACTTTAGTGTGCAGCTACAGGCCGGTTGTCCGAAGCCTAAAGCCCGGAGACCGGAGACCACTTTGGACAAAGGTCCGCACAGTCTACTCAACGGTGCATGCGTTCAATGGGGGCTATGCACTAACAGGGACAATACCATTAGAAATATAGCATAGGCTCACTGCAGTTCAAATGTAGACGAGGTTAGTTTTTAACTTTTCCTGAAAATGTGCGTATAGCAATGACTGTGAGATTTCATACACGTTATTGCTGATTCCAGACTTCTGCAAATGGGACACCCCCTCTTCAACCTCCATGCAATGATACAACCTACCATGGCCGAGAACTTGCTCTTAAAAAAACCCAGTCAGAATCAGGTTTACAGTTTTCTTGTTTCGGTTTAACACGATGTCATCAAGTACTACACCAGTGAACACAGTAGTAGTTGAGGTTATCATTGAGCAAAGGAACATGCATAAATAAGCAAGTACCTATATGAGAGTGATAAACTACTCTTCTACATTCAACAACAACATAACTTTATTCCACACCAACAAGAGATAATATAACCTTTGTTTACTTCACACACATATTATTCCTATTGCTGGAAGTATGACTATATATTTTATTTGTTTACAGGAATGACACAGAAAGAGAGCCAGATGCAACATACAACAATATTCTATATTTAGAAATCTGTTTGGTCCAAGCTATTTTCCTATGCGATACAAATATATCTGACACACATCTGACAGTTATTGCTACTGTCCTGATTACTAATGTACAAAAAAAAATTATTAGGAATATAGTGATACCATTATATGAAGCTGAAAGAGTGCTTTCACACTAATTCCTGTATAGATTTCAAATTAAATGACTGGTGACCTGTTCTTGGGCGCTAAATCAGATTCTCAATGATTTTGATTACCATCAACTTAACTTGAAACCTGATCTTTGTACATTTCAATTCTTGTTGTTAACAAGCATCTGAGTACAAAATATAAGATTTGTAAAATTTGATTGCCGGCAGGTTTGTAGGAAATTCGCTCCCCTGATGTTAAAACAAGAACAAATTGGGGGATCTCAATTAGCAAAGAAAAAGTCACCAGTCATACATCAATTGTGTGTAACTTACAAAGATCTTGATGAACACCTCGTGGAGGGTGTTTCATGAAAGCTGTCAGCACTGACTAATAAATAGTCAGTGCCAACAATTTCAGTGAAATCCTCTGTTTTGATTGGCCAAGAGGCACTAGCTTCTGACTGTAACTCTGGTAACGGTCAGAGAAGACAAGTTGTCAGTGCTGACAGCTTTCATGAAATGCCATTCTCTTCCCAGCCCCCCCCCCCCCCCCCCCCACCCCTTCAATCTCTAGCCTACCACCATTTTTCACAGAAGACATCTTCATCTCGTATCCCTTGGTCCCTGAGCATGGTTTCCATGTCGGCAATCATGGGAGGGGGTCCACAGATATAGCAGCGAAGAGGGTCCATCCCCAGTCTGTCGAGAGAAGACTTGATGTCAGCAGCAGCTATTCTCCTTGCTGCAAAGTCAGACGGTAGGGAGAAAGAGGGAGCAGAATCAAATAAATGTTATCAACAAATATACATGGAATTGTGTGCAATGAAAGGCATCTAATATCACAGACATGAAGACAGGGTGTCCCTTTTGCAGGTGATAAAAGTACAATTTGTTAAAAAAGAAACACAGAAAATGGAAGAAGATACTGTATCAGAACTTCTCTCCTAATAAAACAACTGGAAACTGACTTTTAACAAAATGACAGTGATTCGATAGATTTTGAGGAGGTTTTGGGCAAGTCATCAGAAACTTAAAGCCTAGAGAACGGAGACTGCTGGTTCAATGGGACCAATGCCCACATCTCATGCTGAGAGGGACAATATGAAAATGAATGTAGACTATGGTCAGTGAATTTCAAATGTAAGCAAGGATAGTTTGTCACTTTTCATGAAAATGTTTGTGAAGCTATGACTAAGATTTCATATACCTCATCTTTAGGCTTTCCCACCAAGTTTTAACACTTTTACAAATAGCACACCCTGTCTTTGGCTTATGCTATATTGTCCCTTGTGATCATTTTTTCCCTCAGCACTGTGCGCTATGACTGCTCATGAAAATATCACTTCTTTGAAAATTATATTTCACCCATTACAAGCTAGCTGTATAATAGTGCTGCATTCATAATATAATATATTTATCATCATTACTTTTAGAATTATCCTGTAAATGAGATCTGGATGGATAACTTGGAAACATAATGCCATCTTATTTCGTGCGGAAGAATAATGAGGATTTTATTTTCCAAAGAAAAATCACAAATTGTTTTGGCTAAAAAGTAATAAACCAAACTGACAAAACCAAATTCAAGACTCGGTATTGATATTGATCATCCAAAGCAGGAGCATTTTTTCCTTACCTGATATTGATGTTTCAACTTCTGATTCCCTGGTGACAAAAAACTGTGCAGTGATGGCCGGAGAATGTGTTGCTCTCACCTCTTCAATGGTTTCCTATCATAAAGCCAGAGAAAAAAATATGGACATATTTCACACCTGACAGTGAACTTCATGAAAGAAACTATTTCCCCCTGAATTCCTCTCTTTCTTTTATTTGATAAAGATACATTAATTTTTATAGAGGGATGTATATAAAAATGTGTCTAATGATATATATCAAATGCACACGTAACAAAGAACATGTATCCTTTTTGCAAAAATAAACATTTTCCAAAATATAGTACACAAAATATGGGAAAGCGTCTCACATGTGACATCACAAAATTTACTTTTATATATATTTTTTTAAAATCATTTCATTCTCAGTTTTTGACAGAGTTTCGTCAAATTTCAGTAACATGTCTCTTTCATGCTTTTGCTTTCATTACGATCAACTGAACTTCAGGGCAGACTTTCCCTTTAAGAACGGGATCAAATTACATACCTAGACTGCCAATATCTTGGAATTTCAACACATGCACATAGGATATGTCTACCTGAATACTTTCCCATATACAAGCAGTGTTTTCAATGATATTACAGAAGCCATTGTAAAAAAAAATATGTAGAGATACATAAACACTTTATATCATAACAAAGGAAATGGTGTTTTTCATCTCTTTCACCTCATTTTCTACAAGATTTTTAAGCGAGCACCAGCACCTGGTACATTTCACTGATCAGGCCGAAAAGCCTTCCTCGTGTTGAAGAAAAAAACATGCCAATGTAAGCAGTTTGTACTGTAGTACAAATAATTTCTTTCGCAATGGATGTACAGTTTTCAATAAATTCTTCTTCTCTAACAGTTCTGCAAGTTAGTCGTACAGACAAACATGAAACAGAACAGCAACTACTGATTGACCGCATAAACACTGCTCAATCTTGATGAAAAAGTATATCAAATAAAGTTTAAAAAAGCTAAAGTCTGCATGTTTATGGGGACTAGGATTGCCCAGTCCCTGTAATAAACAAGTGAATAGAGACTCTACATTAATCCCATAACCCATGTACACTACAGCTCAAAGGAATTGGCACGGGTAAAGGGAAAGGGAAGAAAGGAAGGACCCACAGTTTTAAACCACGGTATATTTTGTCCAGTTAAAGGGAGTATACTGTACTGAGAAGACAAAAAGGCCTTCAAAAGGTGATCATGAGCAACCTTGTTGCCAATGGTCTTAAATTCATGTATTGTCCATTTTAGAAACTTGCTGGAAGTTATTTGCCCTAAAATTATCTACATTTGGAGTAATTAGTGATTAAATCACAAATCCTCCAATTGTTCGGGCCAAACATTTCAAGGATTTGTGATTTAATCACTAATCATTCCGAATGTGGATCACATGAGGGAGTATAACTTTCAGCAAGTTTCTGAAATGGACAATACATGAACTTCAGACTATTGGCAAGAAGATTGCTCACGATCACCTTTTAAAGGCCTTTTTTGTCTTCCTAGTACAGTATACTCCCTTTAAGCATGAAACAGGATGCATTTTAGGCTAAAGCATCGTGTTTCATGCTTAACTGGACAAAATATACCATGTTTTAAAGCTGTGGTCCTTCCCTTTCTTCCCTTCCCCTTTATCCTATGCCAATTCCTTTGAGCTGTAGTGTATGTGTATACACCTTGTATTTCTGCAGAAAATGACTTTGAAAATCCAACATATTTCTTGCCCTATTAAAAAAATTTCAACTTGATATGTCATAAATTATAACAGGCTCTCTCAACTTTCTACCAATAACTGGAACAGTATAACTGGAACTGGAACATGTTCCTATAAGACAAATCACAGACATTTTTTTGGACTTGTGTCATTTATTGTTATATAATTGTGCTGCTGCAGTACTTCATTGACTAAATCCAAAGAAAAAAACTTTTACACATTTGTTTAGGGAAATTTTTCACCTTAAATATCAGCTCATTCATGGTTGCTGCACTGTACAGCAGTTCCATTTTTCCAGGGGTGTAAGCCGCTGAATCGTCCCTCCGCTTCGCACGCAAGTCTGCACAGTGGAGCATCATGGAAAGCAGCGGGTTGATACCAATCCCCCCTGCAATAAGTAGAACATTCCATGGTGGGTCCCCGGGTTGAGGGTCGTAGATAAGCTTGTCTCCACCAGCTCTGATCATGACCTTCGACCCCACAGTGCACTAGATATGGTGAAAGATAAGTTACAAAAAGTCAGTGTTAATGACTTCAAATATAAACCAAACAGAGACCTCTGTTATTGAAAGAATTTAATGTTTGGCATAGAGACAATATATGATTCTATCATCTTTGTTTTACTATCACTGTCCATAGTAAGCTGAAGATACTGGTTCAAAACCTCCACTATCCTGCTTCTTTTCTTATGTTCTAAAAGATTGATCAAACAATATTATTCCTAAGGGGAGGAACAGCAAAACAAAGGTAGATTTATGTTGTCTGTGGATGATGACATTCTATTTGACAGCTTAGCCTGAACCCAAATTCTTTACTGTTAGAAGCTGTATTGACAGAGTTAAAGGGATAGTCCATCCTGAAATTAAGTTGGTTTTAATAAATGTAGAAACATGAAAGAAACATATATGTGAAGGTTTGATGAAAATCCATCACAGGATAAGAAAGAACAATTGAAATTTTTATTTTGTGATGTCACATTTTGTTGAAAATGTTGAATTTCTCTGTGCATTTGATACATCATTATACATTTTTACACACATACTTCTATGAAACAAATATATTCCTTCATCAAAAACAGAAAAAGAGCAAGTGATCGAATCATACAGCACACAACATATGGGAGGGCACCTTGCACATGACATCACAAAATTAAGGTTTTAAAAGATCAGAACTCTCTTCTTCTTTGACGGGTTTTCGCCAAACCCTCACTAATTTGTTTCTGCTTTTATTGTAATCATTTTAACTTCAGCGTGGACTATCCCCTTAAGTTAAACATTTAAAAGTTTAAGTTAAATCAAAAAGTTCACACAAAAAAGCTGCACAGATGATACACAGTGAAACAACAGACTTGATCTTCATTCTTTACATGAGTGACAGTGATCTTAGCAAACATCCTTATAATGAAAAAAGAAAAAAAAAGATTTCACATGCAATTATTAGTTCCAGTACAGTGAATATCGATAGATGAACAAAGAACTGTGCCATGTTGCAAATAGATTTTCAATTATTGTAAATTACCACTGGTGGTAAGTTATAATTATTGAAAACATGATATGTAACATGGCCCAGATAGTGTGAAAATGGAATGTAAACCCCTTTCCTCCAAAATGTGTAGACCAGCGCTCACACTTAGGACACAGCCTAAAATAAGATTATATTTGGGTACCCAGCCATTGTGCATGTGTACAGTGTGTGTCACACTATTGATAGACAAAGGGTGAATGTCGATCATAACTACTTTGCTTGCAAGCATTGCCATCGTGTGTCTATTGGCAATTTTGCATTGCAACTAAAAGGTGCTGCCAGTGCATGCACTATTTCCTTCAGAGACAGATGAACAACTTTGAGTAAAATCCTTTCTAAACAATATTTCTCCAAGGAATTTTCACAAATACAATCTTGAACGGTAGCTAAATGATTTTCCATGACTGAAAACTGCAGCTCAAAGGAAATGGCATAGGGAAAGAGAAAGGGAAGGGGCCGCAGTTCTAAACCGTGCTATATTTTGTCCAGTTCAGCATGAAACATGATGCTTTTTAGGCTAAAGCATCGCGTTTCATGCTGAACAGGACAAAATCTACTGCTGTTTAAAACTGCGGCCCCTTCCCTTTCTTCCCTTACCCTTTCCCTATGCCAATTCCTTTGAGCTGTAGTGTAGTTTCAAGCTCAAACTGGTATTAAGCAGTGGCCAGCTACACCCGTTTTTCAAATCTCCTTAAACAAATTTCCCATGGATAATGATTCTATATGTGACAGAAAGAAATGTTACAATGGGATGCAAAAGGATGTTTGTATACCAGCATGTTTTTTTTAAATGGGTGGTCTGAAGATGCTGGGAGAAACATTGCAAGGTATCTACAATTTCCGTGACTTTACCAAATGAAAACCTCAACATATTTTAACCAGTTTAGGAATCAACCAATCCTTCAACAACTGTTGGTCAGTCTTGTATTGGAAGCCAAAGCCTGAGACACAAATGAAAAAAAAACTCTTTTAAAGCGGTTCTTTCTTTACCTCTTTGTGGACCCAGTGTGCAGGGGGGTGAGTGCTGTACTTTATTGCTAGTCCCAACCAGCCCTTTTCATGTAACTCCTTTGGGCCAGAACTCATGGAAAACCCTCCAATTGTAGGGACGCGGGGAATGATCATATCCACCCTGTACATGGGAGAGGCAAATGGGGACATTGAAATAGCTTTAATTTTAAATACTGCAGCAAAGGCATCCCTGCATGAATTAAAAGAATTGCAGCCTGTTCTTGCCCAACAAATACTGTATAGCATGTTAGTGATTAAACAGATTCTTTACTGGCTTATCTCCACACTGGACAGCACGTTTCCTGCGTAATCTGCTATACAGTCAATAGATGGCAGGCTACGAACAAACTTCAAATTCATCATAGGCTACAATTAAGCCACCCCCCTTTGGTTACTGCAGTTTTACGGCAAATGTTGACATCCTAATCGACCCAGGGCTCACCAAGCCCAATATTCTAATCGTGAGCAACTGGTTACGACATTTCATGTGGCTGAGGATGATTTAGCCCACGTCATAGGTCATACACACACAAACAGAAACACATAAATAATTAAAATGCCCCTAAAAATATCTACACACCTCCCCCCTACTCTGGCGTGTTGTTATTGTACTCGTTGTTTGGATGGGGAGAGGGGTTGGTATTACAGTTAGTATGCAGATGATATCGCAAAACAGTGAAGACATGACTAATCAGATGAAGCAGTTTGCATGGCATTATGAAAAGAACACTTAGCAAAGGCAAACAGAATAGCTACCCAATTAAAAATGATATTGCTGTTTGTAGGTTTTACCTCATTATGAACCCAAGTGGTGGGTGGATAGTCACTACTTTTGACAGCTAGGCTAATGGTCCGGTCCTGTGCCAGTTCTATGGGCTTGGAGCTCATGGAGAACCCAGTGAAGATTTCAATACCCGGAATGAAGAAGTCAACCCTATGAATTTGGATATTGCACAATTGTGAAAAGTATCACAAGAACTGTAAGAATACATCAACTAGAATTCCACATGGAAAGTTGTTATTGTCACGCAGTACTTTTATTCATGGAAAATAAGGAAGTATGTCAATCTGATAAGAATCAGGAAGACTCACAAGACCTAATTTCTAAGATCAAAGAATTCAGAACTGGGAGAAAAAGGGGTAAGGGGGTGCAGTCAAACCCTTCAATAGCTTCAAGATAAATTTCAAGCAGCACAACTTATGATCTTTAAGAAGTATGGACATTGGTCACATGTTCAATGCATACATATTTTTGAAAAGAACATACAGTGATACTGTTCTGCAACACATATGGTCCGAAAATACAAAATCATCTGCTTTACCACTGGCCAGCCTTGAAGTTGAAAGTAGGGTCTTCAATCTTCAGCTTGAGTAGCTTGACTGTCTCTGAAGCTTGCTCCATTGCCACGACTTCAGCATCAGAAACACCCTGCGTGAAAAGAGAAATATCATAAATGGCAGACAAATCTATTATTCTGTGTGTACTTTCCCAAACAGAAAATTGTGATGTGATGCTGGAGAGAATCCTCCTCTAGACTGGGTTCAGGTGGGTGAAAGATGATCCATAATGTAACGCATCCCTCCCCATACCTCACCCCCTCGCCCCCAATAAGAAAATCCACTACAATACTGTCTTCAGCGCTAGTTTATATGTGTGTCCATATACTTTGGCACTTATTTTATGAATTTGAACCCTAAACCTAATTCTATAAACCTATCCCTGACCCTAACCCTAGACAACTACTTTGCCATTGAACTCATCCAAAAAAAGTGATTTCTAGGTCTGCATTAGCGCCCATTTACTTTAGCTAGGCCCTAGCCTAGCTGGCCTAGCCCCGGGACTGCTTTTATACGTGGCTAGCGCCCTGTCTTCTACATAAACAGCATACCATTTTCATACACATTACAAACTAAACTGTTAAAGGAAATATACTGTACTAGGAAGACAAAAAAAGCCTTCAAAAGGGGATCGTGAGTTATCTTCTTGCCAATGGTCTAAAGTTTATGTATTGTTCATTTTAGAAACTTGCTGTTAAAAGCCCATGCACATGCTGAGGGAAGATGCTGCTTTGTTGTTCACCGTATATCTGCACTTACTGGGTGTCTGAAGCTGTCTGCCGTCCGGTCTATGTGATCACTCATCTTCCTCCAGCAAGAGCTGTAGTCAGGATGACAAAAGAAACTAACGTGAAGAATCAAATCCAGCGCTACCAAAAAATTCATGCAACATTTTGGGGGGCTACTTTTTGAGCACAATGGCCGTTTGGCTACAATTTTACATTGGGTTTATTTGGGAATTTTTTTTGGGGGGGGTTCTTTTAACATTTGCTTTAGCCTAAAAAGAATAATTTTTCATCGTGAACTGGACAAAATTTACCACGGTTTAAAACTGCAGCTCCTTCCCTTTCTTCCATTTCTCCTCTGGCCCTATCTATTTGAGGGTATGTCGCAGACGGTTATTCCTGTCTAGTATTGAGCTAGACAGGAATAACCGTCTCATTCAGGGGATTCTTTAATCAAAATTAAATTTTTGGACATACCTCCCGGCTCCCGAATAGATAGGGCCAGAGGAGCCAGGTGCAAATTGCAATCTCAGCGGATTCAACGTCCTACAGAGACTGATTTTTCGGTCTAGTATTGATACCCCCTAAACAAAATGAGGCTAAAAATAAGGAGCAGCGAGTATAGCAAAAGCAAAACATGCACAGGGTATCCCACTAATTTTTATGAATGTCAACCCTCTAAACCCATCACTGACCCTAAATCAGTGATAAGTATCATAAATTCATAATTTTTATCGTATCATAACATGGCGCTCTGTTTTTATCTTTGGGTTTGACTAAGCGCTACTCAGCCCAGCGGCGCGGTAGTGCGCTTTGTGCGGGTACACCGTAGAGCGCATAGTGCCCGAGCCAAGAAAAGTCTCCTCGGCTCACAGCGGTGGTCTACTGAAGTTCCCAGCCTAGCCTAGCCGACTGCGATCGGCCACGCGGGGGTACGGTACTGTGTGAACATCGGTTGTTCGTTGTTATCTCGCGGTGCTAAAATAAAAAGTAAAGATTGCCTTGCATCTTGGTTTCATCATCCATCATTATGATGGATCATCATCATTACGGATCATACATACCTCACGATGGACGGAGACTGAAAACTGAGAAGAGACGAACAAACTCGTTGCACTGTGCAGCTCATTTCCCTGGGTCAAGAATGCTGCGCTGAAAAACATCGTAATTATGCTCTCGCATAATTCATCCGGGTCATTTTGTACGGACCATAGAGCTGGAAAGCTCTATGGTTACGGACACAGTAAGTGTGCATCTAGTATACATACATGTACGTATCGCGCGGACGCAGTATTTATTACGTACATTCAACTATTAAGAAAGTTAAAGCCCCTCCCCCCCCCCTCTCTCTCTCTCTATTTCTTTTTCTCTTTTTCTTTCATTTTTTTTTTCTCTTTTCTCTTTCTCTGCCTCAATCATTAGTAAAATAACTATAGTGGTCGTTAGATTTCGAGGAGGTTTTGCTGGACGGGTCGTCCAATGCAGCTATGTACAGAGACCAGCATCCTATTATTATGTCGATCGATTCTTTGCATGGTCGCGGGGCGTTTCAAAAACGAGGAATGTTTTTCACTTTTCGATAATGGTTCATGAAGCTATACGACAGTCATATTAATGGTTAAGGTATACTTTTGATTCCTGCCGAGTTTCATGACTTCTTAGAATGGGCTACCCTGTCTTTAAAATCGATCTGATAACCATTTTTTTTTTTTTAGATACAAAACGTAGATATTTAAGCTTCATTAGGATGATCCATCGATTGCTGAACCGCGCAACATTGGTGCGTTGATATGAACAATTAGTTTTATAGTGCAGGGGCGGATCGTCCAGGGGAGGGGGGAAATCGGTTGCCCCCCTCCCCCCTTTGAAACCAGAGGGGCCCGAATCGGCCGCGGCCCCCGCCCCCTCTTTTCAGATTGTCTATATAGTGGGACCGAATTGGCCGCGGCTGCCCCGTTCCCTTTTCAGGCTTTAACCCAACAAAAAATCCAATAAGGAGAAATGTCATAGTAATTCATAACGCTCCATTACATGTATCCTGACCGGGCTGCGCCGCGGCGCGCCGGCGGACCAAAGTCACATATATGCAACAGCAACAACAAGGCCCGAATAACTATGTCTAGGCGTGGAACGTACTGAACCTATGTTTTTTTTTTTATATCCCCCCCCCCCCCCCCCTCACCCATCCACCCAAATCCCCGCTTATCAGCAGCTCTTGAACGGTTAGTTTGGACCCCTAACACGACGCCCAGAAAAGGCGTTGTTCCATGCACATCATATTTTCATCAGTATAGTGGATCTAGGGAGGGGGAAAGGGGGTCAGTTTCAGTCTTCTCCCCCCCCCCCCCCCCTCCTCCCTTCACTAGATCCTCTACTGGGGTGTGCATATTCCCTTTCTACGGTATATTTTTAGAATAATTTTAAGAAATGAAGAACGAAAATCAAATTTCAGAGCATTAATAACTTATCATGAATATCATTGTCCAGGTCAAGAAATGTATGAAAGTAACAAAACATCGTGTTTCATTTCAAGTTGCGCTCAATTAGCCTAAATTATTATTAATTTAAGGCTTCTAGAAGTGCCTTAAATGTGGGCGCATGATAATCACAATCATCACAATCATTTAAACCTCTGTTTTGTGCCTTCTTCTCTATAATGGTGTAAAAAAAATTTGCGAGCGAGCAGTTCTGGAGAAAAGCATATGTACACATCCTATTATTAAATCATCCTATGTGTTTGTGTGTTTGTATGTAAAATGTAAGTATCATAACATGGCGCTCTGTTTTTATCTTTGGGTTTGACTGAGCGCTACTCAGCCCAGAGGCAGTGCGCCTTGCGGGTACACCGTAGCGCATAGTGTAACAATTTTCGGGTCTGTTACCACCCTGAGTTCTTTTTCACGAAAGTATATCGTGCCTCAACACACACCACACCGAGCATCACCTCAACCTACTCATCATCACGCATATCGTGCATGGTAACTCATGGCTTCACATAGCACACACATTTGATAATCACCGAATGAATCAAACTTGCAAAGAGAATTACCGTTCATGGAGACTTTATTGATGACTTGAACTTGTTGCTCTCTTCTGAACTACCTCTCTAAAACGACATATATCTCCAAAAACTGAATTTCTTTGACTACCACCCCTCTTATATACCCAGTCCCCACCCCACTGGCCTACATACACATTACATACACTTACATGTACAGCATGTACCTACACACTGGCACAAAACTTTTATTTACAAACATTGACTGGCTGCCTACTGCCTGAGATGGTTTGTGGAGGAAAGGGGAGATAACATGCAGTAGACTGGAGAGGAGGGAAGAGGGAGGGTAAAGTTCACAGAGAGAGAGAGATAGGAGAGGGGAGGAGGGTAAAGTTCACAGAGAGAGAGAGAGAGAGAGATAGGAGAGGGGGAATAGAAACTACTAGTCTGATAAATCAGACCAAGAAGTAAAAGGGAGATTGCAGAGAGACAGAGAGATAGGAGAGGGGGGATAGAAACTCTACGAGTCTGATAACTCAGACCAAGAAGTGAAAGGGGGGTTGCAGAGAGACAGAGAGATAGGAGAGGGGGGATAGAAATGCTAGGATTGGAGGAAAGGATGGTAGAGATAAGAAGGAGAGAAGAAAGAGTGAAGAGACACGGAGGGATAGCTGGAGTAGGAGAGGAATAGGTAGTCTTGCTAAATAGACCCTATTGCCTAAATCACAGTTTTGTTACATTACCCCCTGCGTAGCTTTAAACGTCCCCGTTTAAAAATAACATCAATGGCAACATGAAAATAAACTTAGTTACAATGACCAAACTATAGGTTACCCAGTAACAACATATTTACAAGAGCAGAACATAAACTAAAACATCCCAAGAAAACATGAAATCCTTTACCAACATGATTCACAAGTAACCATTTTGTGCACCCAGAACGGTATCAAGCAAGAAAATCAAGGCTAAATAATCTAATCGTATCACAATAATGAACTATGACTTACGATAATTGCAGCTCAAATAAGAGTCGAGGGTAAGACGCTATCGCAGATCTTTAAAAGTCCTAACCGATAATATATCGTTTTGTCAGTCCGAAACGTTTGTACAGCGAAACAGAATGCAAGAACACATGTATAACTTACCATACATGTTCCTAGCCCAATAGTACATAAATGCATCAACCTAGTAATAGTTAGCATTCACCTGTCATCTGCTAAGGGACGTACAACAATCAAATATTTTATACACCAAGGTTCACATGTGAAAACATAACATTGAGTGGTATACTCAAGGCAACAATCAATCGAATTGTCCTGAAAAAGTCAAAGAACACAAAAATGTGATTAGTCACATTACCTAATACCCTCGCGAACATATTAAGTAACATAAGATATAAATGTATAGGGAAGAATATTAGATAGGGGAGAAGCAGTAAAGTGTTAGACTTGAAAAAATGGGAAACTGAAATGAGGAGAAAGAATAAAAGCAGCAATGAGCACATGGCAATGATAAAACTGTCACCAAGTACCTTTCACCTGGCAATGTTCGACATTAAGGCATCAAATATAACAAAAAAAAAGTAAAACTCATACGTACGATGTATAGTATAAAAATACTTAGCACATTAAGATTAAATACGCATATGATGTATCTGTAACAACATACTTTCGTAAAACATCATGCAACATTTATAAAGAGAGAAAATAGTTGCATAAAGTCTTCTTTGCAATATCAAAATCCACACACGAGGAATGCATAGAGTACACCACACTCCTATATATACCAACATGTTTCCCTGAATGAGGTAAAACTATGCAGAAAAGTACTTTTTGTTTTGGTTGTACAATGGAACCAATGTTCAGCGTTATTTTCAAGTTGAATATTTCTGTTGAATACCATTTTGGCATTTATACAATATGACATGACTTACACATTTCAAATCTAAATCCATTTTGGAGAACATAATGCACATTGACCACATAATGAAATGGGATGTAACCAAGTAAAAATAACCAGTAATGAACTCAGAGGGATAGAGTGGAACAAACTCAGGAGGAGGAGGGAAAACAGCAATGAGAGGAGAGCCATAAGAAGATAGTACATAGAAACGAATATAAGAGTAGAGATTCGTGAGAGAGAATGAGTTCAGTACAAATACGTGCATATACAATTGAACTTTTTAACTATCATTCTTATCTTTTATCCCATGGTCAAAAACTATTCCCTGATCCCAATCTTGGGGTACCAGAGCCGGGTAAGTGTTGCTTGCCTTCGACTGCCGGATGGCAATCCCATGGATGAAATACGTGGTAGTCTTCTCTTCGACTACGGATACCAGTAAGCGCGGTGGATCTGGGGTAACGGCTACTGAGGGGGGTACCATGACGGGGGCAGGTGTGTCGGGGGCTCCTGATGGGGGCTGTAGGGCAGGGTCGGTCTGAAGTTCGACGTCGTTGTCACTTGGCTCCCCATCCTCTGAGTCTGATTCTAGGCTCCTTATCAACATTGCCAGGGGCTTCCCACTATATGATCGGGCGGTTACACGGGGGAGAGTGGGGGTTGTGCCTACAATCTTTGGAGACTCGTCGAACAACATAGGGGATGTATCGACAGAAAGGGCATCAGGCTGGCTCGGGGTTACAGGAAGGGGCTGTGGATGTTTGTCCTGTTGGCTCGCGAGAACAGGAAGGGGATGCTGCTGTGTCTTCTCCTGGCTCGGGAGGACAGGAGGGGGCTGCTGATTACGCTTCCGTTTGCCGCCATCCCTCTCATGCACCGATATGTAATGCCGATGGAGGTTAGACGATCGTAGCGTGGAATATGAACATTCCCTGCAACGGAATGTTCGCCGGTGATGGTCCCTCGTGTGTCGCCAGAGCTCTTCCTCGCCACTGCATCGCCTCCCGCACTCCTTACAGAACACAGTTCTTCCTCGGGGGGCCATCTGGAACAATAAAATGGACGAACTTTAGTTTGTGTCATATTGATCCAGATATTGTGGTTTATTTCGTTTCCTTTTTGGGTATCGGTGCTCCGGTTCGACCGTCTGCGATGCCTCATCTACAATAGAGAGTTGGGGGTCAAGGATATTGGTTACATTAAGTGGCTCGTGAGGCTCATCTAAATTAGAGAGCATGGGTGTATGGTCTTCTTTTGTGTCGGTGGGAGTATCATGGACATTGTGGAGGGGTCTCTTCCAAGACCATTTGGTGAGTTCTACGCCTTGGTATGGCTTCAATCTGTCGGAGTGTACGACGATGCATTTGCCTCGCGGGGATGCTTGAACCCGGAACACCACATCGGACAATTGACTCACAATAAGGTATGGGCCTTTCCATTTGAGCTGCAATTTGGGAGAAACTCCTTTCTTCCTGGACATGTCATGGAGCCACACAAAGTCGCCTTCCTTTAGTCCTGGAGAATTTGCCTTCCTATCATAATTCTTCTTTTGGTGCAGCGCAGATTTTCCTGTACATTCTGTAGCTCGCTGGTAAGCCCGTTGGAGACGACTTCGCAAACTTGCGGCATAGTCCTCCTCTTCATCTGGGGCCTCTTCTTCAGCAGTTTGGGTGGTGAGATCGACTGGGAGTTTAGTCTCTCGTCCCAGCATCATCATGTTTGGGGTCTCCCCTGTTGACTCATGTGGGCTGGCCCGATACGCACTGGTGGCAAAAGCCAGGTGCTCATCCCATGTCTTCTGGCTAGTATCATCCTCCAATAGGATGGCAATCATATTGATGAGGGTTCTATTGAACCGTTCTATCATGCCATCTGATTTGGGATTGTACGGGGTTGTGCGTGTCTTGTTTATTCCGAGCAGTGTACACACTTCTGCGAATAAATGTGATTCGAAGTTAGAACCTTGATCCGAATGGATTTCGTTTGGAATACCAAACCGGCATATGAATTCTTCAACAAGTTTCCTTGCCACAGTCTCTGCCCTAGCATCCGGTAGTGCATAGGCTTCGACCCACTTGGTGTAGTAATCCCCTACCACCAGAATCCATCTGTTGCCAGACTCTGTTTTCGGCAACGGGCCCATCAAGTCGAGAGCAATCCGCTCCATCGGGGCACCCACCCTACTCTGCTGTAGCGGTGCACGTCGTTGCCTCGGAGGAAGCTTCCTCCTCGCACACAAGTCACACCTTCTTATAAAAGAACGTGCATCTGCAGTCATGCCGCACCAATAAAATCTAAGTTTTAACTTGGCCAGCGTTTTTCTCAGCCCAAGGTGAGCACCTAGTGGCCCATCATGCACGTCACGCATAGCGTCCTTTCGGAGCTTTTCCGGCATGATAACCTGCTTCCTGATGGTCTTCCCATCGTCCGATTCCCATCGACGATATAACACACCATCAGCTATTTTCAGCTGGTTCCACTTGGCCCAGTATGTCTTGGCTGCTACAGTCATTTGTGCGATTTCCCTCCATTCCGGTCTTGGTTCATCTTTATCCTTTGCTTCTAATATCCACTGAATTGTGTTGTCAGACAGTTGAGCCTCCCGTATGGTTGCATTTGTCATGGCGGGCTGAGAAGCTATACCTCTGATGGAGCATTCTGTTCTCTCCTGGTCAGGAGATGAACTCATTCCATTCTCAGTCTTCGAATCTGCTTCTTCGCCTCTTCCACATTGTTTGCATCTCATACGAGATAAGCCATCTGCATTTGCGTGGTTTCGGCCAGGTCGATGTTCGATGGCTAAGTCATATTCGGCTATTTGTTCTAGCCAGCGTGCCAGCTGCCCCTCCGGGTCTTTGAAATTCATTAGCCATCTCAATGACGCATGGTCGGTTCTGACTTTGATTCTCCTGCCATAAACATATTGCCTGAACTGCTTCAATGCAGTTACTAGTGCCAACAATTCTTGCCTAGTTACGCAATAGTTCTTCTCGGCTTTGTGGAGTTTTCGACTGAAGTATGCAACAACTTTTTCTTGACCATCCTGTACTTGAGATAAGACTGCTCCAACTGCCTCCGAGCTGGCGTCGGTGTCTAGAACGAATTCGTCGGATGGTGTGGGAAAAGTCAGGATTGGTGTACTTTGGAGCCGTAGTTTCAGTTCTTGGAATGCGCACTCGCAGGCTTCATTCCATTCAAACTTAGCTGATTTTGCAGTCAACTTGTGGAGGGGGCTCGCAATCTCCGCAAATCCCTTCACGAACCGTCTGTAGTAGGAAGCCAAGCCGATGAAACTTCGCACTTCCTTCTTACATTTTGGTTGAGGCCAGTCAACGATGGCTTGCACTTTTGCTGGATCAGTGGACACCCCATCAGCTGAAACTACATGACCCAAGTAAGTCACAGATTTGCAAAACAAATTGCACTTACTGGGCTTTAGCTTCAAATTGGCGTCTCTCAGTCTCGAGAATGTCAGTCGTAGTCGATGTACTTCTTCCTCCACAGTGCGGCCATAGACAATTATGTCATCGAGGTAAACCAAAAGTATCTCCCATTGGAGATTCTTCATGACTTTCTCCATCAAACGTTCAAACGTCGCTGGAGCATTTGTCAGTCCGAATGGCATTACCTTCCACTTGTAGAGGCCGTTCCGCACTATGAATGATGTCTTGTCCTGTGCCTCCTCGTCGAGGGCAACCTGCCAGTATCCTGAGGAAAGGTCAAGTGTTGAAAACCATTTGGCGGAGCTCAATGCATCCAAAGTTTCATCTATCCTTGGGATCGGATAGGCATCCTTTATTGTCACTTCATTGAGATCCCGGTAATCGACACATAGCCTTTTGGACCCATCTTTCTTTTTGACAAGAACGATGTTTGCTGCCCAAGGGCTCTCTGATGGTTCGATCACCCCTCTATCCAAGAGGTCTTGCACCTGCCGTTCTATTTCTTGTTGGTTGCATAGTGGATGCCTCCTAGTCTTCTGTTTGATCGGCTTTGCATCACCCGTTTTGATGCTATGTTGCACAATACTAGTGCATCCAATGTCTTGGCTATTTCTTGAAAATATGTCTGCATAATCTATCAGACACATTTTTACCTGCTGATGATATTGGGGTTCCAAATTGTCGATCGTTCGTTCGTAGAGATCTTCTAAATGTGGGGGGAGATGGTCGGAATTTTCACATTTGTTTTCCACAGGTTCAATCTCTGCAGTCGTTATCATTCCTACAGTAATCCCTGCTTCGACATCACGTGGTGAGTCCGCCGAGTTAAATACTCGTACAGGAATGATATCTTGTTCTGCATCAACCAGTGTCCTTGCCATTACTAGTCCCTGTGTTGCAATTTTCCCTCCATTTTCTAGAGGTTCGATGATTGCTGTCCCTAACATATCTTCATTCTTGTTGGTTATTCTACAAGGAATTATAGCCTCATGTCCTGCTGGCACTGTAGTAGAACATGCAACTTCAACTCGGCCAACAAATGGCTTCCCATACTTAGATGTGCACTGGATTTCTTCACCATGTATTTGGAGACTGCGTCGCTGAAAATTTAGGACACCTTGCGTCGGGAGAAGGAAATCCATTCCCAGAATTCCTTGGCCCTTTATCTCAGCGAATATAGCTTTCACTGTGTGAACAGTCCGTCCAATGCGGACTTCTACCCAAGCTGTACCAAGCACTTGCAATGGGCTACCATCTACCTGCTGGATTTTCTCAGTGAAGGGTTGCAGTTCTGGTCGTGACTCTTTATCAATTTGAAAGTACATATCTGCACTAATTATAGTGTCTGTTGATCCTGTATCCACCAGGAATAAGCATTCAGTGGATCGCAGTATTCCTTTGACATACAATCCTTGCTTTGGACTTGACGCTATGTTCATTCTGTTGTAGTTTACTGCCTCCTTTCCATTTGAGGGGGGTGATGTTGGCCCGTTTGATGTGTCAGCCTGCCTGCGGGCCCTGCGGCGGGCTGGCCTGCGTTTCCCTGCCTTGCATTTCCGCTCTTGGGGAATGGGCATTGTCGCATCAGATGGCCAATTTCACCACACCTGTAACAGCTCCTGGTTTCGTTTCCTTTCGAATTTCCAGGGCTCGGCTGATGCAAGGCTTGTCGTGGTGCGGACAGGGTACCATGTTGCAGTGTCGTCAATGCGTTTGTGAGCTGCTTCATCTGCTCAACATTTTGTGCAATTATGCCTTCCATTTCTTGGAGACGAATCTCTGCCTCGTTATCAAGGCCCCGTGTGAACCTGCCTGCTGCCTTGTATCTTTCATTTCTTCGCTGAAATTCAACTTTTTCAAAATTCTCGGTCTCAATCGCTGCCCGTATTGCTTCATCTAGTGTTGAGGGTCTGGCCCTATGTATGCCTTCCCTGATTGACTGGCTGTCAACGGCGTCTATGAAATGATTCTTCTCGAGTCGTTCACGTGCAGTATGAGGGATTTCTGGGTATGCTTTTAAGGCCAGCTCATGAATTGCTTGGCCCAGTTCCTGCAAGCTTTCCCTTTGACCTTGTCTCTTATGTCTCAGTTCCGACAAGAAATTTTCTGCCTGTTGACTAGAACCGAATCTGCGTGACAGTACCTGCATGAGACCACGGTATGAATGTCTCACTTCACCGCTAATGCCACTGACACATCGTAGTGCTTCACTTTGTAGACTTGCCATCAAATATGAGGCCGCTTCTACATCATCCCATCCATTCACTTCTTTGCATGCTTCAAAGTGATGCTGGTATTCATGCCATTGAGTCCTGCCATCATACCTGTCTGGTGTGAGCAGAGGTCTTTGCCGCTTAACATGTCCTGTCGCCATGCTCTGTTGCAGTGCTAGAGGCCTCAATTCTTGCCTTCTTTTCACTGACATTTGTGCATTCGTGTTCGCTGATCGAGCTGTATGATGATTGAAGGGTGTCGATGTAAACTGAGCATTCTCTTGCTGTTGGAAGTGAGGCGCAAACGTCACATTCCTGCCTATTGGCAGTGTCGTCATTTCTGACATGTATCCTGACGTTTCTTCTTGAAGTTTGGGAGCCGTAGGTGCCTTAATTCCAACCTGTGAATCAACCTGTTGAAACTGGGAATGCCAATCATTACCCTTCACTGCCCCTTCAGTCCGTCGAGGGGTTTCTAATAGTTCCTCATTGATTCCTCGTTGATCACCGCTACCTTGTCCCAAATGCTCTTCAGATTCCGCCTTCTTCCACTCAAGCAACTCCTTTTCAAGTCTACACTGACTGATTCTGTCTTTCAGCTGTGCTATTTCTGCCTCTAGCCCTTGCAACTGCTCCATGTTCATCTACTGCTCTGAACCTAATATAAATCAATCACTATGTGAGATCCAAATGTTCAGTTGTATTCACCAATTCAATGCATCAATCAGTACATCTAAAAAGAGTACCTGTCTTGAGCCTGGATTGATCCACTTCATATACAATTACAGCATAGCATCATGGTATGAGCATCACAAACTGTATAATATACATACATCACATACATGTAGAGTCATGCAAATAAATGGAGCTACATAATCAACAAGTTATATTACATCCCTCTGACTCACAAGCAAACATATCTGCTCACCATATTACTGTAACTATACTTGTCATGACATTCAATGAGCACTAATTAAAATTTGCTCCTGAGTAAATCAAGTAATTCATGTTCACCAGACCAGTATACGATCTATACTAGTCATTAAATAATTACTTGTACAATTGAGCTAAATCTGCTGCTCGTGAGCACCGCCGTGTGCTCGTGAGCGCCGCCGAGTGCTCGTGAGCGCCGCCGAGTGCTCGTGAGCGCCGCCGAGTGCTCGTGAGCGCCGCCGTGTGCTCGTGAGCTCAAAGTTGTGCTCGTGAGCTCAAAGTTGTGCTTGTGAGCTCAAAGTCATACTCGTGAGATCAAACGTGTGCTCGTGAGTCCATGTCTACATTTAATATTAAATGCATGGCTCATTCAAACGTTGAGAGTGCTCTGAATTTAGATGAATTAATTGTATTGTAGCATCACTAGATCGTGAGCAATCAATACCATCTTCCATGCAAGTATAGCATCAGTCAGAGCTTAAAAAGCATCTATCTTGAGCTAACTTTCAAGTATTTCATGTTGAAAATCTCCCTCTAAAAAGAGTCAAATTGTGCATCAATATTCTGAGCACCGCTGAGTAGACCGATTGATGCCTAGTGTGTGTTGAGATCCCACTCCTGACACCATTTGTAACAAATTTTCGGGTCTGTTACCACCCTGAGTTCTTTTTCACGAAAGTATATCGTGCCTCAACACACACCACACCGAGCATCACCTCAACCTACTCATCATCACGCATATCGTGCATGGTAACTCATGGCTTCACATAGCACACACATTTGATAATCACCGAATGAATCAAACTTGCAAAGAGAATTACCGTTCATGGAGACTTTATTGATGACTTGAACTTGTTGCTCTCTTCTGAACTACCTCTCTAAAACGACATATATCTCCAAAAACTGAATTTCTTTGACTACCACCCCTCTTATATACCCAGTCCCCACCCCACTGGCCTACATACACATTACATACACTTACATGTACAGCATGTACCTACACACTGGCACAAAACTTTTATTTACAAACATTGACTGGCTGCCTACTGCCTGAGATGGTTTGTGGAGGAAAGGGGAGATAACATGCAGTAGACTGGAGAGGAGGGAAGAGGGAGGGTAAAGTTCACAGAGAGAGAGAGATAGGAGAGGGGAGGAGGGTAAAGTTCACAGAGAGAGAGAGAGAGAGAGATAGGAGAGGGGGAATAGAAACTACTAGTCTGATAAATCAGACCAAGAAGTAAAAGGGAGATTGCAGAGAGACAGAGAGATAGGAGAGGGGGGATAGAAACTCTACGAGTCTGATAACTCAGACCAAGAAGTGAAAGGGGGGTTGCAGAGAGACAGAGAGATAGGAGAGGGGGGATAGAAATGCTAGGATTGGAGGAAAGGATGGTAGAGATAAGAAGGAGAGAAGAAAGAGTGAAGAGACACGGAGGGATAGCTGGAGTAGGAGAGGAATAGGTAGTCTTGCTAAATAGACCCTATTGCCTAAATCACAGTTTTGTTACAATAGTGCCCGAGCCAAGAAAAGTCTCCACGGCTCAGAGCGGTGGTCTACTCAAGTTCCCAGCCTAGCCTAGCCGCCTGCGATCGGCCAGGCGCGAGTACGGTACGGTATGAACATCGGTTGTTCGTTGTTATCTCGCCGTGCTAAAATAAGAAGTAAAGATTGCCTTGCATCTTGGTTTCATCATCCATCATTATGAAGGATCATCATCATTACGGATCATACATACCTCACGATGGACGGAGACTGAAAACTGAGAAGAGACGAACAAACTCGTTGCACTGTGCAGCTCATTTCCCCGGGTCAAGAAGGCTGAAAAACATCGTACACTTTAATCTAATATGCTCTTGCATAATTCATCCGGGTCATTTTGTACGGACACAGTAAGTGTGCATCATAGAGTTATATAAAACCAGAGAGGTGTAAGGAATGGAGTCAGCACGAAGTGTAATTTATTCCTACAGCAGTCGCGTGCATTGATATCACAATGGAATATTTGACGCGTTTGGCTCTTTGATCGAGGGAGATCCGCCGCCAAACAAGCATGACAAAATGTAGGATGCATTTTGAGGAATATATATTCTGTATGCGCAGAAGATTTCAGAACCACTTCATGAACTGAAGTGCATGTGCAGTAGTATTACATCTTATAAAGATACGATTCTGTGAATTTCAGATTATATTGTTGCTTCGTTTTTGTGATAAAAGGAGAATACTGTAGAAAACATGCCAGAGAAATGCCTCCATATCGCACATTTCCGAATCATATTTCCTTAAAAATATCTTGTAAATTGTTTATTGAGTGTTTAATCTTTCATGGAAACAATCTCAATTTCGTGTGCGGAGGTGTCCGGAAAAGTTACGGGCCAAATTCTTTCTACAAGTTTTTTCAAAATTCCCCTTCGCTCACCCCAAAACTAATTCACAGTGTGTGTAAATAGATCAGCTACGAGCTCCCAGCGAAGGCTGAACGGTTGACATGCTTCTCAAAACAGATTGTCTTTTATTATTCAGAGGAAGGCACTACCTAATTAGAAATACAGCTAATTGTTTAAAACACCTGAATGTCTTGAATTGTTATGAGGCGGCGGACCTCATAGATCAAAGGAAGTCTATCCGAGCGCAGTCCATCCATGATAGGTCCATGATAAAACTAAACACGTATTTAACTCTATATGGTGTGCATCTAGTGTATACGTACGTATAGCGCGGACGCAGCCCCCCCCCCCCTCTCTCTCTCTCTCTCTCTCTCTCTCTCTCTCTCTATCTCTCTATTTCCTTTTCTCTTTCTCTTTCATCTTTTCTCTTTCTATGACTCAATCAATAGTAAAATAACTATAGTGGTCGTTAGATTTCGAGGAGGTTTTCCTGGACCAGCATCTTATTATTATGTCGATCGATATTGGTCGACTTAGCTTTGCATGGTCGCGGGGCGTTTCAAAAACAAGGAATGTTTTTCACTTTTCGATAATGGATCATGAAGCTATATATGACTGTGATATTTATGGTTAAGGTATACTTTTGATTCCTGCCGAGTTTCATGACTTCTTAGAATGGGCTACGATCTGATAACCGTTTTTTTTTTTTTTTTTTAGATACATAACGTAGACATTTAAGCTTCATTAAGATGATCCATCGATCCCTGAACCGCAACATCGGTGCGTTGATATGTACAATTAGTTTTATAGTGCAGGGGTGGATCGTCCAGGGGAGGGGGGAAATCGGTTGCCCCCCTCCCCCCTTTGAAACCAGAGGGGCCCGAATCGGCCGCGGCCCCCGCCCCCTTTTTTTCAGATTGTCTACAGTGGGACCGAATTGGCCGCGGCTGCCTCATTCCCTTTGCAGGCTTTAACCCAACAAAAAATCCACATAGGAGAAATCTCATAGCAATTTAACGCTCCAAGACATGTCCTGACCGGGCTGCGCCGGCGGACCAAAGCCAAATACGCAACAGTAACAACAAGGCCCGAATAACTGTCTATAGGCGCGGAACGTACTGAATGTTTTTTTTACAGCCCCCACCCCCCCCCCCCCCCCCCACCCATCCACCCAAATCCCCGCTTATCAGCAGCTCTTGAACGGTTAGTTTGGACCCCTAACACGACGCCCAGAAAAGGCGTTGTTCCATGCACATCATATTTTCATCAGTATAGTGGATCTAGGGAGGGGGAAAGGGGGTCAGTTTCAGTCTTCTCTCCCCCCCCCCCCTCCTCTCTTCCCTAGATCCTCTACTGGGGTGTGCATATTCCCTTTCTACGGTATACTTTTAGAATCATTTTAAGAAATGAAGAACGAAAATCAAATTTCAGAACATTATATAACTTATCATGAATATCATTGTCCAGGTCATGAAATGTATGAAAGTAACAAAACATCGTGTTTCATTTCAAGTTGCGCTCAATTAGCCTAAATTATTATTAATTTAAGGCTTCTAGAAGTGGCTTAATGTGGGCGCATGATAATCACAATCATCGCAATCATTTAAACCTCTGTTTTGTGCCTTCTTCTCTATTATGGTGTAAATTCTTTTTGCGAGCGAGCAGTTCTGGACATGCTGGAGAAAAGCATACACATCCTATTATTAAATCACCCTATGTGTTTGTGTGTTTGTATATATTTTTAAAAAGAGTTATCATATATTAGGTAAGGGTACCGTTCGTCTACCAAAGCGACCTTTGGGGAGACTTGGGGAGACACGCAAAAAAAAAAAAGGAAAAGGGGGGGGGGGGGGTTCAACCCCCTAACCGCCTAACCGGATTTGGGTTAATTAATGCGTGTATAACCTAGACTTTCTAGAGCCAGGAGGGGGTCTCGAAGGGAATTTCCCTTTTAGTGATAAAAATAATTGTACATGTTGATGCTTGGAAGGAGGGACTTGGAAGCGCTTTATTATGACAACACAGCCTCGATACTTATAACGCATGCATGTCCCGGTAGGTCTGGTAGGCCTACTAGTTCAACGGCATAGCTCGATATTTGTATTGACCTAATTATTCATCTTTTTTCTAAAAGCATTAGATTTAGCAAGCATGTAGAATTATATATTTTACGCACATTTGGATATCAAGCCATCTCCCATTCTGCCCATGCAGGAGAGCCAATGGTGGCCATATCAAAATCTTATAGATAACATTCGAGTGTCTCTTCTTTCTCACATCATATAGTAAGAGGATTGGCTGTACTACAAGATAATATCAGACTTAGCAACTAATATGGTTTTTAACAAGTTTTACCCCAAATATGCATGTTTCATAAATTACAAATTTTCTTCATATTTCAAAAATTTGCTTCACAAATAAATATCAACTTCTTGACAATCCGCCGGGATATAAGTTTTTCTTATGTCAAATGATCTTTGAAAAAAAAATGATATATCACTTTTCCCCATGCATAGTTATTACTCTCCAAAGTTTATACTATAATATTAACTAAAGCAGTATTTTGTATACATTTTATCCCAGTTATATGATCAGCATGCAACGGTGCTTATTGGTTCGGCATGCTATTTGTGTCCAGTGTGAGCCTATTGTATCCATTTTTTTCTCGCGAAACGTACGCAAGTTACTATGGGCCCTCATCAACATATCAATATCTGGTAAAGAGATGGGTATATTGATATGCCGGACAAGGGTCAAAAGCATGAAGTACGACACGTGCCTTAGTTAAGATATGTAATGTACATACGTACGTACACTTTCATTCCTACGAAACATGTTTTTATCTTCCATTCTTGTATTATTTAGTGTGCGCTACATAAAACTTTGAAATTACGACATAATTTGCTGCACTGGCCTTGATATACATTATGACACCACAAAAATGCTGCCATCACACACATATTGACCTCTTTCTTAAAGGTAAGCATTGTCCTTGCTTCTTCATTTATATCAGTTCGGTGCTGTGCGTCACGATAAGAATTAATTATCAGTAGCACCTTCCCGCTCTCTTTGATTCATCCACAAAACATAATCCTCTTCCTTAACAAATGCCATCCTTAATGGGAGTATCAGACAGGAGCTGTATGCTAATCATCCAGAGAACACTCAAATACTTATGTTTGCAAGAACAACAGAAGGAATAACGTTTGTTGTTATGTTTGTTGTTTTATTTTGTTGAGGATGTAAGGGCTGTAGCATGTGTAGGGTAATAAGGTCCATGCATGTTCATCAACTTGTATTTGGTGAGCTTTGCTAGATCAGACTATTGGGAATCATCAGCCGATGACATAATATTGTGGTAGTGGTCCTTACGTACAGTTGTCCTCAAAATTATTCATACCCCATTGAAAATAACAGTCTTTGTTAGATTCTTCCTTTGTAAAAGCTATTATGTTAGTACTTCCTGTGTATCTTTTGTCTACTTGTTGCTATGCACAAATCCACATATGAGTTGGCTAAACTTCATTTGCATAATAATAGATAAGTCCAAAAGTTATTTTTCCCTCATGTTCAGAATTATTCATACCCCTGACAATACCTCAACAAAAATGTTCTTTCTTCATAGTATCCATTGTTTTCCTTTCTTTGAGAATGTGTTAATCTTTGTCCTATAGTTATTTCAAGATGTTCCAATGGATTAAATACCTTTTTTGTTGACCAAATGTTAAACTATTGTCAAACACATAGCATCTTTCCATAAGACTTTAAATAGAGGAAACGTGTTCTGGTCATTCTCAGTTTCTGATCATCATGGCCAAGAAGAAGGAGCTCAGTGAGGACCTACGGCAACGTCTTGTGCGTGCCCACATTGAAGGAAAGGGTTATAAGGCCATTTCGAAGCAATATGATGTCCCTGTGGCAACCGTGCAGAGCATTATCAACAAGCACAAGAAGTTCAATACTGTTAAAAACCTCTGTGGGCGTGGCAGGAAGAGAAAGGTGTCCCCCAAACTTGCCAGGAAAATTTGCCGATAGGTCAACAACAACCCCCGGACCACAACCAAGGCCCTACTTCGAACGCTTGACCAGGCAGGGACGAAGGTGTCACGGTCCACTATTGAGCGAGTCTTGCACAGAGGAGGTCTCCATGGACGTAGGCCTCGGAAGACCCCGCTGCTCAGGAAGAAGCATCTGGAGGCTCGCCTAGCCTTTGCTAAAGGTCATCTAAAGCAAGATTCCAGCTTTTGGTCAATCATCCTGTGGTCTGATGAGACAAAGTTGGAGTTATTTGGCCATATGGATGTTGAATACGTCTGGAGGAAAAAAGGAGAAGCATACACTCCAAAGAACACTGTGCCCACCGTCAAGCATGGTGGTGGAAACATAATGCTATGGGGATGCTTCTCTTCCAGTGGCACAGGCAACCTCGTCAAGGTCCAAGGAATCATGAGAAAGGAGGATTACATCACGATCCTTGATGAAAACGTGAAGGAATCCGCTGAGAAACTCCAGCTTGGCCCTAATTGGAAGTACCAGCAGGACAATGATCCAAAACATACCGCCAAGGTAGTGAAGAAATGGTTCAAGGACAATGATGTCAACGTCCTCGAATGGCCAAGTCAGAGTCCTGACCTGAATCCAATTGAGAACTTGTGGCAAGACTTGAAGACCAGAGTGTTGGCTAGGAAACCGACCAACCTGTCCCAGCTTGAGGCTTTTGCCAAGGAAGAGTGGGCCAACATCCCCCAGAAGACATGCAGGAAGCTTGTGGACACGTACAAGAACCGTCTAGAAGCAGTCATAAGAAACAAAGGCTATGCTATTGACTATTAAAGAAAGACATTGGACTCAGTAAACCTAGGGTATGAATAATTTTGAACATGGCTTTTTTTGAAAATCCATGAATAAAATACCCCTGAAATGATGAATTTCTTGAATTGTGTATTGTTGTTATTCTTTCACATGTTGGTCACATATAACTGATATACACACTTGACAAAATGCATTCATTTCATCACAAAAATAAAAGATCATAAAAATTAACAAGGGTATGAATAATTTTGAGGACAACTGTACCTGCTCGAGAAGGTCCTTGATACAATTTCAGTATGATGGATGTAATGAGAGATCGTTAAAACAGAGAGGTCTGGTTAAAGTAAGATTAATGATTGTAGGAATAGCTGAAAGATATAGATTATTGTAATAATGTTAACTCACTAAATAACAAAACGCATTAAAGTTTGGGATCCATGTACTCAAGTGGAAAACTAACATGAAGATATTCTGAAATTATTTGGATGATAACAACAACACAGTTAATCATTTGCTGCAGGGATAATTATTACATGTATTAATGATTTATTTGAGTAATGATATTGAATTGTTTGTCATAACAAGAGGAAAACATACGTATATCTCACATTTATATAAAGATTAATTCTAAGCAGTTGAAAAGTTTGTTATATTATGACATTTATACTTATTGCATTTTTTCGGGTTGTTTGTATCTTTCAGCATATCATTCCCAGACAGTTGTTGAATTTTAATTCTTGGTCAACGGAATGAAGAATCCTACATCAAGGACCTTCTTTCCTCCTTCCTATATTGCCATAACGTGTTTTTGAACTTAACATTTACAATAGTCCACAACGATGCCCATACCTTGATTATACAGGATATACTTTTACCAACACTTTCTTATAGAACGTTGGGGAAACATCGCGATTTAGGATTAGGCGTGCGTGGTATATTCCTCTAAAAAGTTGCGTTTGCTTTCCTACGGCGTATCCAGTGCGGTGGGTCGGTCAGAAAATCAGCCACCGTTGTAGGAAAGTACGAGAGAGGGAGCCAGAGCAACTTTGCGTCCCATCCCACAGCATAGCGGGTTTGTGGCCACCGGGCGAAGAGGGCGTGCTCCATGGCATCGATAACTTTCTTGGTGTTGCGCGAAGCAAAGGTGGACATGAAGTTCAAACGCTGCTCAGTTACTGCATACAAAGACATAACGATAACATAACATAACATAACATAACAGGGTTTTGTATTAGTCGTCGCCTCTAATGCATATACCTGAATATTGTCACATCATAATTTCACATACCGCATGTAGTAGGCCTAAGTCATCCCATAAAGCATGTAGCTGCACGTTTTTGCATTTGTCTTCAGTCATGTCCGCTTCCGGTCTCATGCCCTTTTGGTAGTGCACTAGACAGAGTGCGGACAAAGTCTGAATGTGGCTGCGCTGTGCATCATGGGGCGACTTTTCTCACATGCGGTATGGTGAATTGAGCAATTAATCTTAAATGCGCTTGGAGTACCTCTTCAAAACTGTTCTTGCACAGTGCAGAGTGGAATGGGTTTACACATAGGCACTATACTATAGCAAGTGAATAACCACGCTGTTGTTATGATGTAATATATATATATGATATATATATTTACATAATGAATATACACATACACAGAACGTATAAAAAGAAGGTACCCGATGTTCAGATGCTAATAATTTAAAAAGTACACTGTATAAGTTTTTACACTTATTATTTCACTAGATGAAAAGCGCAACAAATCAGCTTTCATTTGGTACCTTTTTCAATTCAGCATTGTCACACATTATCTTTGTCTTTGTCTTTGAAGATGACAGGTGCAAACCCCACTCTGCGCAACTTTGGGCTAATGAATAAATTCCACACATACTTTACATGCACACAGCTATTCAAAATTGTGTTAGAAGAAGACATTCCTGATATCACAAATGAATGAATAGATTGTTTACAACGAATAGACTACATTAACTATTCGGAGAAAGGGTAGTTTTGCTCAATCCCGAAGTGGAATGGCCCACTAAGTCCCTTGACTTGACACCTTGTGATTTCTTCATGCATCTCCTCCTCGTGATCTCATGGAATTGCAGAACCACATTAGACACGAAGTGGATGTTTTGTGAAATGACCCGGCTATGGTAAGATGTGCTCTTCAAGACATGCGTCAGCGCCGTCAACATTGTGTTGAATGGGGAGGAGGACATGAGGAAGGTGTAGGTGCATGATGTAAGCTTTAGCGCTCATTGTTATCTCTTTGAAATGAAAATGTAATGCAAACTAAACACATAAACACACATTCACCCAAAATTTGGATATCTCACAAACTTGCAAAAAGCATATTTTCGACATGTCATCTTCTAGAACAATGTACTTAGTCATGCATGATGCTTGTGATGCGCAAGTGGTATCAAATGAAAGCAGAATAGTTACTATTCAATTATAGCTTACATTCATATTGTGATCATGGGTAATTTTAAAATCATTGACCTTTAAACTTCGAGTACCTTTTTTATATACACCCTGTATATATACATGTTGTATTCATATGTGTAATATAATATTACTTACGGTCTTTCAGCACCTCTTGAGGAAATTCTTTCTTCTGAGCGGATGATAGCCGTTGCCATGGTTGCTCGATTCGCCGCGCCAGATTTTCTTTGGTAACCAGATCGGTAAGAAAGAATCCAGGCTCGATTATGCTGACTTGGTATCGATAGTCGAAGTAGCCGCGTGCCCGTCTATATAGAGAATGATACCGATACTGATTTGCGATGATTTTCATTGGTTATTCAATAGTTATTCATAGATCATTCATAATATCGTTTTCACTAGGCCTTCAATATGTGATCACAATGGGTTATTCAAAATTCAGTTTGGGTCTTTTGATAGTAATTGATTGGTCATTCAGGAGCCGTTGATGTACTGGTCACTCTTCACCCTGAAGATAAGTGGGTTTCAATAAAAGCAAAAACATGAAACAAACATGATGAATGTTTGACGAAAATCTGTCAAAGGATAAGAAATGATCTTTTGAATTTCAATTCTGTGACGTCACGTGCGAGGTGCTCTCAAATATTTTTTGTGTACAGTATGATTACCGTATATAAATTGTTCTTTTTCTGTTTCTGACACCGGAATGTCTGTGAAACCGTATTTCTAATACACAACATTTGGGAGAGGCCCTCACACGTGACGTCAGAAAATAAAAACTTAAAAAGATCATAGCTGTCTTACCCTTGGGCGGACTTTCATCAAACCTTCACAAATATGTTTTTCTCACTTGTCTGCCTTTATTGAAACAAAGTTGATTTCGAGGTGAAATATCCCTTTGATGTTCGTTCAGGAAGACGCGGTTTCACGCTAATGATTGCCATAATAAATCGTTGTCGTCCAAGCATTCGCGGCAAGCAAGTGGCAGCAATAGCGGGAAACACGCTTTCAAATGAACGTACCTAATAATTAGTAATACTCACCGCACCGAGTCAGAAAACGCCTCGACGGCAAACTTTGACTCGACGTAACCGCCGGGGAAGGTAGCGAGGCGGCCGGCGCAGCTGGAAACGTTGACCAATCTACCGCGGCTCTTCTTGAGAAGCGGTAAGAACGTCAGAGTGACGTCGACGACGCCGAACAGGTTCACGGCGAAGGCCGCCTCGTAATCTTCCCGTCTACACCAGTCGATTGGACAATTGACGCTCTGTATGCCTGCGTTGTTCACCACTCCCCAAAGTGCTGGACGTGATAGCAATTGTAAACAAATAATCAACGTTGGTGAAGGTGATGGGATGAACTATCACTTCCGAGGCGATCTGGATGTAGCTATCTTTCCGAAGCGCAGCTGAGGAAAGATAGCGTATACATTCAGATCGCCGAGGAAGTGATAGTTCGTCTCATTGCCTGAAACCAAAAGTTAATTATTTGATTTATATTCCACATCTGAAACCAACTATCTATACCAAAATTGACAATTTGACGTAGAAAAGTAATGTTTACTTCTCCCCCTAACCCCGAGCCGCTGCCATGGGGAACACGCGTTAGGATGCGCGTTAATTAGGACGCGCATTATGACGCGCGTTTAATTAGGACGCGCGTTTGGACGCGTTAGTGGGAGCTGATAGTCCGAGTGTAACGCACTTTTATTTCGCGCATACTCAAAAAATTGATCACGCGTTAGGACTGTGAGGACTGAAGAGATCAGCGAAACGAAAAAGTACTATCATCTAGAGTGTAACGAACTTTTATTCTCAGGTGATCTGATAGGAAAAATTACGCCTCATCACGTGATCAACTCTTGACCAATCATATAGCAACATTCTTAGTATGTGGAATATAATACCGTATATAGTCCAGTGGCATATAGCTCGATATATTGACCTAATTGGTCACTTTTGTCTAAAGGCACCAAATTTGGCAAATATGTCGAATGATCATATATTTCACGCAAAAAAAAAAAGTCCGCGTTGCAAAAGAAGTATTGACCAACGTTTTAAGATGATTTTTTTTTAAGTTTTTGAATGGCATATTTTGTCATATCATATAAGGTGTCATATGAAATAGAGTTAAATTTATTACGAGTTAGCATTAGATTTGGCGTGCTTTCGAGTGATTTTCATGAGACATTTGGGAAACACATGTGATTTTTTTTTTACAATTTTACCCCATAATGTGCACTCTCATAAATTATATATCTCTTTATTGTATTGAGAGGAGGGTAGCTAGGGAGAGTGAAACAGTTGGGTCAGCGAGAGAGAGAGAGAGAGAAAGATATTATAAAGTGGATCAGACCATTATCATACCAACCTGATTCATGAGGAATCTTCCTCCGCACTGTTTCAAAAGCCTCCTCGACGCTCTCGTGCTTGGTCACATCTAAACGCAAGGTCGAGACACGAGACGATGTCGCGTCGTCGAGGTCGACGACCCCCTTTTCGGTGAAACAAGCGGCGATCACGTGGGCGCCCCGCTGATCGAGCTGCTTGGCGAGCTGGTTTCCGAATCCCGAATCACAGCCAGTGATGAAAACGTACCTTGATCATCAAACCAGAAGAAAAAGAAAAGACAAAGAAATTTATCACGACGTTAGCATGCTGCTATACAGGGTGAGTTAGTAAAAAAAAATTACACTTTTAAAAAATTAAGTATTTTATTAAAGAAAATGTAGGATTCAGAGAGAATTTCTAACACGTATGGATAGAGTAATATTTGTTTGTCACTTGGTAAAATTTGTTTTATTGTTGTTGTTATGTTTGAGTGCACAACATCCATTGTTTGAAAAGGTGTCAAAACCCATTTGCGCCAAGCTTATTGTGTAGTGGAATCCAAATCACGCAAGGCATTGTTGAAATTGGGTGCAAATGGGTTTTCACCCAGCCCCATTATTTTATTCATATCCAATGAATTAAAACTGATTCCCCACCCATGTGCTATTACATAAGACTGGAAGAGTTGCTCTATCTGACACTGGTATAAGAAATATTATTTATTAATGTATTTCTAATATGAGCATGTAGAGGAAGTGTAACAGTTTTTCTGACTCACACTGTATAGTAGAACGATGGTACAACCATGTTTGTATCATGGTACTGATGGTATGAATCTACAGTGATGGTACTGGGGCCATGGTAGAACCATGGTACCCAAAGTAATTGTACTTTGAATGGTATAACTATGGTTCATCCACTGTATCGATGGTACTGGGGTCATGGCAGAACCATGGTATTCAAAGTAATTGTACTTTGTATGGTACAACCATGGTTCGTTCACGGTACGGATGGTGCTGGGGCCATGGTAGAACCATGGCTGGATATGGCTATACTATCACTTCTAAACAAAACTACGACCATCACTACCACTACATATTCTACGACCTATATTAACACATACTATCATGTAGTACTAACAACCTTATCACTACATCACTACCACGGCTATAACTACCACTGTGACTACTTCTACACTACCACCACACCGCCGCCGCCACTACCGCTACCATGACTACTGCTACCCGCAGCATCACCAACACCATCAATACATCTACAACCACCTCTACTATTACCTCTGCCATAACTACCACCATCAATACCACTACGGACTATGTATACTACCTATCACTACATCATAAACACACACCATCATATACATGTACTGCCAGCAACAACAACACAATCATTACGTCACTACACCGCTACTACTACTGCTACTAATTCTACACTACTACCACCGCCACCACCAGCACCACCACTTTCGTTTCCATGACCACTGTCACCTACATCATCTCCACCACCCTATCAAAACTGCATCATTCTGCCATCACATCTACCATCACTACCGCAATCCATATACCATTTCGCATTCTACTGCCTATTAACACACCATCGTAACACCAACAACACTATCATTACATCACTAGTACTACCACGGCTGCTACTACTACCACTGCTTCTGCTTCTATTTCTACAAACCACCACCACCATCACTTTTACTATGAGTACTGTCATCTACATCATCTCCACCACCCTACCAATACTATGTCTACCATCCTATCTACCATTACTACCAGTATCAATACCAGTACGAATTCTACTACATATATTAACACACCATAATATACCACCAACAACACCCTCACTACCACGGCTACTACTATCGCTATTTCTACTTCTATACTACCATCTCCACCACCACTACCACCACATCTATGCGACACCACCACCACCACTACAATCACTACTAACCAGAACATACTCATAAATTATACCACACCACCCATCGCATCCACGCGGGGTTGGCGCCATTGTAAACCTCGATAAACTCACTTATCCGTAATGTTGTCCACATAAGCTTTTCTGAGCCACCATTCAACGGATTTACAGATGGTCGCTACCAATGCCAGGCCAATGCATACCGAGATGAACTCCATTTTCTACGCCTTGGAAAGGGGAAAAGGAAGATAGACTATTCAGGCTTGTAAAAATACATGACTTTGACGCCACACACATACCAACCGGGCAGATCAAGCTAGTTTACACTCACAAACCCCGCAACAGTCAGTCAGTCAACGAGCCTGAAATCAATGTGTCTCAAATCTATCTCGTGTGTCTGTATGTGTGTATGTGTGTGTGTGTGTCGATAACAAAATTGAATTTTATTTCATATCGGAATAAACACTACATTCTTCTGAAAATAATATGTACTTAAAATGGCAAAAACACTTACGATATTCCGTAGACAGACGAGTGAAATATTTTCTACAACGTGCGTATTCTATAACGATTGTACAGTATGTTCGTGAATGGATAATGCCTGTGTACTGTTGCTTGCGAACTTAACCCTCTGTGTGCAAGAAAATCTGCTGCTATGTGAAGTTTCCACGTGTTACTCGTGCAAAAGAGCAGCGAAGGCGTATAAAAGGTTAATATCCTTGTATAGCCACTTGCAACGGCTGTATATTTCGTACGACCATTAACAGACGAGTTTGAATCAATTGATATTGATCCGATTACTATTGTTCCGCATTCATTTACCGCAAGAAAATGCACGTGCTCTCAACTTTGATTGAAATCAGTGGACAGTTACGTGAGCAATTTTTGCATTGCTTTCTGAATGGCCCATTTTTTCTTTTAAAGGTGGTGTAAACCGATTGCAGGCGGTAATCGTAAATGATAATTAAACATTTTTGTATGGTGCATAATACAGGCATAATTCCACGTCTCTTTGCACTTAACAGTTGTCGAATGTTTCCAAGTTGTTGGGGTAATTCAGGAAGTTATTCCATAAACAAGTGGCTGCATGTGAAATTACTTTTCCCCGAAAGATTTTGTTATAATTTGAGGGACATAGAATAGTGACTTTAAACTAGAACGACGTGTTTTTTCTGGTTTGTACTGTTTGAAAAATTCATTGAGATATGATAGTTCAAACTGATGGAAACATTAATAAGTAAGTGAGTCCGGTAAGTAAAGGTATTATTCAAGGTAAGAAAAATATCTTATTCCTCCGTTTTATTATATCCATCATTCCTCAATCCTATCACTGTCTATAGAAGAAATCTGAGCACAGAATCTTTAACTATGCTACCCTTAACTTTCTTAAAAATAGTAGAATAATGTGATAAGAAACACAGCTTTGAGAGTCAAAATTGGCAATTTGATAAAAATATTTTTTTCCAAGTTGACGCTCGTTAAATGTCAGTGCTGACTCATGGGACATCACATAATTGTCATGATTGTGGAATGCTTTTGACGTTCATTACCACGCTTTATCCAAATGAATGTTTAAATTTATGTTGCTAGAGTTGTTTCTCCTTCCTAGCATCTTCCCTTAAATCAATATTTAATATATAAGTATGTACATGATATATATTCAATGTGTATCATATTGCCTGATGATTACACCATACGTGACACTCTGAGTAGCAATAAATCAACGATGAAACAGTAGTTCACGTGTGTGTTTCTTGTTTTTATATATATATATATATATAGATAGATAGATAGATAGATAGATAGATAGATAGATAAGATGGATATGTAAGGTTGCGATGGTGCTAAATAAGTAGAAGTAAACGCGCACAGAGACTGAATAAGAAGCCGGAGTAGAAAAAATTGTCGAAGTTTTGGTCACAGATCTTTATCCATGTGTATATAATGTGCACTCAATGATATCTGTACAAAGATCATGCACAGTCTAAAAATACCACCCGTCTGAAAGACCACTCCCTTCAGAATATTTTTCATGCAAACACATCTGTTCATTAAGACCACATGCCCATAAAGGCCATTTGGATCCCCCATACATGGGTGGTCTATATAGGAAGGTTTGACTGTATAGATGTAAATCACATACCGTTATGAATCTTCTACTATTTAAGATTGATAATGTCAAAATGCACTATGATTTTCAAATGTCTTTCACACACAAACACACGTGTACAGACACACACGCACGCACGCAGACACGAATATCCGGCAGCTAGGTCATTGGCCATATAAGTGTTTGCTTTTTTATTAACGAGACAATGAAATACAAGTGCCAGAAATAACAATCTAATCAAAGCTGTTGAACATAGGTCGTATAGTCTGGCACTTAAGCAGCTAGACTAAAGTTATTTTTAACTCGAAATCCATAAATAAATTGAAGTGAAATAAACCTATGAATAATCACCGACTTAGATCATATATCATTTGCAGATAACCGTGCATATAATTTTATAATTCATAGCGAGTCACGTGCAGTATCCGCCCGTGTCACTAAATACTTAATCACTGATACTATCATGACTATAAAGCCTCATGTAAGTACTGTTCATGATGAAAGTATACTAACACATCAATATGGACTGCCTTTGCGTAGTTTGTGGCTTCGTTCTCTCCGTCATCGTCGTGAAGTTCATCGAATACCTTTTGAGGAAACCGCTTGTTGGTAACATCACAAAGGACAAGTAAGTTAGTGGTTGAGTGTATGTACTACCAGGTATTATAAGAGAAAATGACATTTTCTGTAAAATAATTCGAAATAACTTACAATTCGAATCAAACTAAACTTCATAAAATCAAGGGATTTTAATTTTTGAGGAAATAGGATTTATACTTTCATTTGGAACAAACTTATAAATGTGTCTTCGGTATTCAATTATTAAATTCAATTTAAAGTATTGATTACTCCCTTTATAATCATATTTTATATGAAAACAAAAGAGATTTATATTCGCATGATCACGTGTTCACACACTTCAACCAAATTTACAACGATAATTTTACATTTATAATGATGTGACAATACTTCAATTGAAAGTATAGAGAAAAGACGAAAAGAAGGCGACAGAAATCCTTTAAGCAAAAGCTTCAGGCAGATTTTCCTTAAACCTGAGCATTATAAAAAAAATACACAAAAGAAAAAAAGGGGGCAATTAAAGATGGTTGCGATGGTTGATGATAAATACGTATTGGAAATAAGAGAGGTTATCCTCTCAATTCTTATTCGAAAAGTTGCATTGGTTTTTTAGAACATGGAACAGTTCAGTCAATGGAGGTTACTGGTATAAGAATAAAACAAAAGTACTTCTTTAATTGAGATACGAACATTTGAGGTGATGGTGCAATAGTTTTAGATCAGAAAGTGTTATCCAGTGATTAATCCCAAATGACAGCGTCACACACGGCCTTTGTAACCTAATGTGCCTTGGATGAATCCTAATCTTCTAATATTTGCTTGAAGCGTTTATGCGGTGGCGACAAGGCGTTTTCTCCACCTAACTCTTATGTGAGATGTTTAAAAAATGTTATTTTTTTGTTACCATTCTTTTTGGCGGGGGGCGGGGGGGGGGGGGGACTGGAAGGAAGGAGGGATAGATTCACTATGGGTTTAAGCAAGGTGACGTTCTATAAAATTGAACAGACATTTTGGGAACTCTTCGTCATTGGCATTTTCTTTTTTTTTTCTAACCTTGCATTTGTTCTTCATCTTCTTCGTCTTACGACGATTCATCTTTTTTTTTCTGCACACTTCTTCGTCCCCTTTTTTGTATGTTTTTTTTTTGCTTCATCTATCTCAGTCAAATACATCAGTGCAGTATCATCAGTATATTTCTATTATTGCCGTTCAAATGTATGATACTTGCTACCCCTCCGTAGAAAACATGATGCATAATTTGCATGATGATATTACCATGTGGTTTATAATCAGACCAGGCCACTGACGGTATTCATGAACTGCTGTATTACACGTTCGAAAGCCAGTAATAACATTACATTTTCGGCTTTAATCCTTTGTATGCCAACTGAATGGCTCATCTGTGGTTGTGCTTGCCCTAACATTTTAAAGGGAGTGCAGTCGGTATTCATGTAGATGTGTGCATTATTTTTTCACATAATTCGAAGTACATATAATGCCTACAGTACACTCCCTTTAATTAGTCGACTTTACCTATGAGATTCTCATGGGTTTCAGATTTGAGCTCCCTCTCAGCATTTCGCACTGTTTCTCCTCCAGATATGTTTTCATCACCGGGTGCGACACTGGATTCGGCAACCTGCTGGCACGGCAGCTCGACAAGAGGGGTGTTCACGTGATCGCCTCGTGTCTGTCAGACAAAGGTCGCCGTGACCTTGACGATGCCACATCTGAAAGGGTCAAGGTCATCTTGCTGGACGTTGCAAAGCACAGCCGTGTTGAGGCCGCTTATCAAGAAGTCTTGAAGATCCTCCCACACCCTGCAGGTACGAGTCCAACTTTGGAAATATTTAGTTTTCAATTTTAACCGTCCGTGTGCCAGACAAACTGCTGCTATATGGGAATTGGTGTGCAGTCATGGCGACATAATCCACAAGCGGCACGTTAATAGTATACAAATATTGACTGCTATGAGGGGCACAGTTAAAATTATAAGCCCAAGATGATGTCAAAACCATGACTATGCCCGAAGCGAAGCTGAGGGCATAGTCATGGTTTTGACATCACCGAGGGCCTATGATTTTAACTGTGCCCCGAATATTAAGCAGTCAATATTTGTTTTATAAACCGAATGTATAGATTCTTCTCATCGATTGGTTAAAAGATTTCCTGAACTGACAAGGCCTACAAGATAGCATGTAATAGGCATGTAAATCAACACTCATTGCGCGTACAGGGATTGCGCACACACGAGCGATATCGCGCGGTGTTGAGGTTGTCTTATTATTTTCCGGGCACAGTCGATTGCCATGCCCCGGGCACAGTTAATTTTGACGTCATCTTGTTAAAAACGGGGGCACAGCTATTTCGATGACTCTACTTTTAACCAATCAGATGAGAGGAATCTATGTAGGAGGTATATAATTGAAGATAATGTTTAACCATTTTCAGAATATTAAAAAATGATAAATTTGTTTTATATATCGAATGAAATATTGATGAAATAGCAACATAACTACGCACCCACAACAGTGATAGACGATTTTTCCAGAGCAGGAAATATACTCTATTTTCACAGAGCACGTTGACGTTAGATAACATTGCGCATTCGTGCCGCGCGCACAGTAGTCGTGTTGAAAAAGACGTGCAAACAAAAAGAATTGTGACGTCATGTTAAACATCTGTGCGCACACTACTGACCGCTATTTATACCAATAGATGTACTATTGACCGCTATTTATGACCATGAAGCTGCAAAGAACGTAACTTCTCTTACTTTGCTAATGATTCAAACCGATATGGTAGGTCAGTACATGGCTCTCTTGGGAAAGTCGTGAGAGAACTTTGTCTCGGAATCGACCGATTAAACTGGATTAAAGCTTCCATATTATACAAATATTTCATGATGATGAGGAATCTTGTGGAATCTAATTGCCCCCGAGGTGAAGTGGAGGGCGTCCGGTACTATTTTCCCCGAGCCCGCAATTCGAGGAAAAATGGTACTACACGCCCTCCACTTCACCGAGGGGACCAATAGATTCTATAAAAATCCCGAATAAAGATCATAAAATATTTGTTTTATATCCGTCATTGATATATTCTTTGTTCATTAATTGGATCCTTACCGTGGACCTTCTGGTAGTGTCCATGCTCTAAGCTCTGAACGTTCGGAGCCCGGTTCATTTGATTTTTATTCCTGCGGCTTGAGAAAACCAACGGAAATTCAAGTTGCGCCTCGGCCGCTAAACCGCGAGAGTTCCCCGAGCGCGGCCAACGAATTTCCCCTTAAACGCAAAAAAGCAGCTGGAAAGAAATGTATCGCGTAAATTTTGCGCATTTACCCGGGATGAACTGATATCGAGACAGAGAGAACAGGGCGACATTTTTAAATGACGTCACGAAATAGGTGCTTTTTCCCCTCTGACGTCATGAAATAGTCTTCTTCTTCCCTCCCAGCTTCTTTCGGTCTATATAGTGGAACTATTTGTGGTCCTGGGACACACTTTTAACCAATCAACGAATTGGAATATATCAATGTGGGATATATTGCGTGTTATCACGTAACGGACGCTCGCCATCAATGGCGTACATGTTGTTGTTTTGATGCAGCACTCTGGGGAGTGGTAAACAACGCCGGAATCGTAATTATACCCGGATATACGTCATGGGCCCGCCTCGAAGACTACGAAAAGGTACTAGCGGTGAACTTCTTCGGCACGATCGACGTCACTTTGACGTTCTTGCCGCTGCTCAGGAAAAGTGGCGGGCGCCTGGTCAACATGTCGAGCGTTGGCGGGCGGGTTGCAGGCATACCCGGTGGCTACTCCGAGTCCAAGTTTGCTGTGGAAGCCTTCTCCGATATGGTCAGGTAAAGATACACGTATTATAAAGCATTATTAAGTCATTCTTCCGATGTTGAGAAGTGAAACAGAAGAAACTATTTGTTAAATCGGACAAGAACAGCAACAGAAGTGAAGTGGTGAAATCCCCTCACAGAGGTTTCGACCTGCACCTTCTAAATTGTTGAACTTTCGCTTAGGTGTTTTTCCAGAAGTTCCCGATCAAGGCAATGGTCCTCTTGCTATTGGTTTCGAAGCTTAAGGCGATTCTTGTTGGGTGGGGGGGGGGGGGGGTTGTTGACGTGATGGATATCGAGGGGACGGTGACTTCCTGTATAATGCAGAGGGATTATTCAATTTGTCAAACATATTTCATGGAATTTGCTCTTTCTTCCTCCCTCTTTTTCTCACTCCTTATTGCACAGGAGAGAACGCAAACACTTTGGCGACCGTTTCAAAGTGAGCATCATTGAACCATCATTCTTCTCGACTCCTATAGCCAGCCAGGAAACCTTTACAAAGCCACCAACGGAAGCATGGAACCGCCTATCAGACGAACAAAAGGAATACTTTCCAGAAAAATTGCTCACACAATGTAAGTAGCAACATTATGAACACGGAGTCATCTAGTCATTCGATTGAATCTTAATCATTGCTTGATTTGTTTGATTTGTACAATCTTGAAAGTATTACCCGTTTCAATGCTCACAAGCCTCGTTTTTCTGATAGGCTCCTCCTATATCTTGTCATATGTTCTGTTTTTCCATGTATTCATTATACCTTTATTGATTATTGCTGTCTATATTCATGTATGCAAAATTGCTATTTCATGGTCTTTTATATGAAAATCAAATCGAAACACACACACACACACACACAAAATTCAATTCAAGATCGAAGGTAACATGGTGAACTAACTACCCTACATCAGTTAGTGCAGTGTTTTAAGTGTTGCTCCTTAAAATGAATCGATATCTTTCATCAAATTTGGGAGTCTTACTCTCAGTGTACATACATGTTAGCAGTAATTCGTCATTCCTTGATCATTTTTGCATTTGAATTCACTTCAGATTTGTAATATAAACGCTATGATATTTTTCAACTACTGGTTGGATGTTTCATAAGGTATCGACTCATGCTCACTTACATTACAGTGCAAGGGCGCATTTTGATCTTCCTCTCAATTTTTTTCCCCAAGATATCTCTCAAATGGGGGCCCTGGTCAAGCTCATGGCATCCAGCCAAATCAGCTTGGTAACGGATGACATCGAACACGCCCTCTTCGCCAGGTGGCCCAAAACCCGCTACAGCCCCGGTCTCTCCGGAAAACTTATTTGGATCCCGATGTCCTATGCTCCAAGTTGGCTCTCCGACATTCTTGCCCCATAGTGTGAGTAGAGCAGCCGTGTTCAAAATGAAACAGTCGAGTGTATATGCTCATAATTCAAACTATTGTCCAGGTGTTTTAACATGCATATATTGTAATCTCGTTTCCACGTCATAATGTGCATTACATTTCAGGTGGACTTTTATTGTATAATACGCAATCATAATGCTGCTTTTGACTATTACAGGATAATCATATCGGTTTGAAACATAAGCAAAGGAAAAGAAGTTACTATGTTTGAAGCTATTGCAGATGGTTCACCAGAATGATAGGATGCACTGGCTCATACTAGTTGTGAAATTAAGAAAGGGTGAAACAGATATGTTTCCAAATTGGTTCTAAAGTTTTCGAATGTTACTGTCTGAGGTAATCTGGCAAGTTATTCCATAAAACAGTGGCTGCATGTAAAATGACGTTTTTCCCGCAAGATTTTGTTATAATTTGTGGGATGTAAAATGATGACTTTAAACTAAGACGAAGTGTTCTTTCTAATTTGTACTGTCTTAATAATTCATTGAGATATGATCGATCAAGCTGATGGAAACATTGATAAGTAGGTGAACGAATTTCCAACTGGATATCGGACTGGATGGGGAAGTAAAGTAAATGTGCTAGGACAATGGACATTCTCTAGTGATAATCGTTTGTATCACACTTGATGAAGTGTTGCAGCGGCGCACAAAACGCCGTGATCGTAGATCCCTTGTTGACCACACATTGCGAGACAAACGATTATCACTAGCGATTAATCCGCAATGAGTATTTAGCACTAAAGACGAATTGCTTCATATTTCTGCGTAAGTGTTATGAGTCGCGCTCCTGAATCCAGAATTAGTTGCAATCTTTGTACATGTATATGATAAGACAGAAGCCCAAAAAGCAAGCTATTACAAGAGTCAAAATGGCACATAAGAAAGGCATGGATTAAACGTTTGGTGATAGGCTTCTCCAAGAAACTGCGAATTTTGCCTATTTTGTCTAACCCAGGTGGTGCTGAGTGACATTTTTGTGAAAATAACTTTTGGAAAATGGTTGAAAATAAGTTACAACTCGTCATTTTTTTTAGAAGTAGTTTTGTGACATTTTATCAATTCCATTTTTGTAATAAATCTGTGAAATTTTAATGAGATTTTCACTTTGGGACAAATTTAGATCTAAAAATGTGTGTGTATCAGATAATTTATTCAGAGCACAACAATGCCCATAAATAAAGTTAAAAAATAATGAATGACCCGACACACCCACTCCATTCCTTCTACTAGCTGTTAAAAAAAAACTTTTTTTGGCATTTGACAAATGATTAAGAACTAGTTTCAACTAACATCAAGCTGAAACTGAAACCTCATGAAGTCAATGGATATTATTATTTTTTTTAGAAGCAGGTTTTGTGACATTTCATTGATTACTTTTTTGTAAAAAAAATCTTGAAATATTTAATGAGTTTTTCACTTTTGGACAAATTTGTATTTGAAAGTTTGTGTGTATCAGCTAATGGATTCGGAACACAGCAGTGGTCAGTGTGCATCACAAATGCCAACTCCTTTTCTGCCCGAAGCATCATGCATTACTAGTGACACTGTGATGGAAGTTGGGAGTAATTATCTCATACACAAACATTTTGAGGTGCCAATTTGTCCAAAAGTGACAATTGTATTAAATATTCCAAGGATTATTACAAGAAAAATGCTCGAAAAGTAACAAAAGCTGTCTTTAAAAAAAATAACATATCTTAATACTTTGATGTTTCAAATTTTTTTTAGCTTGATTTGAGTATTACCTGATTTTTAATAATTTTTCAATTGTGTCGGAGATTTTGTTAACACCTAGTACAACTTCAACCGCTTTGCTATTCACCTTTGTGTTCCAAAGTCCACTCGGAATCGTTTCAGGTTTTCTTTTCTCTTGAGCGAGCTTTCTCGGCCGATCTCACTCACGCACAGTGTGCAACAGAGGTGAGGGCACCCCCGGAGATATGTACGATTTTTCATTCTTTGCTTTGCCTGCAGATGTCTATTTATATTTCCATACTGGTTTCGAAGATCCCTTCTCATGATTCTCATACATCACTTACCCTGTTCTTTTCTCTTTTCCTATTTCCTAATTCATTCATTATTCGTTTTCTCCCTTTAGCTAATTTAGATTGTCAAGCAAAATCATATGATTTAGCCTTTTGTTTTTTAAAGTTTCAGATCTTTAAAATGGTTTTATGTATAGCACGTTCACAGTTTTTACTCGTTTAACATGTCTCATTATTTGATCGGAGTTAACTTATTATAAGCCAGTGGAAGCTAATTTCCTACGTATATTTGTATATCATGAATCAATAAAATAAATTGAATTGGATTGCATGTTTTTTTCATGTTTCTGCTTCTATTAAACCCAACTTAATTCCAGAGTGGATTGTCCCTTTAACTCTTCGGGCACCATTAATGCTTGTTTGCACGAGCAATTCACGCAAATTCCATATTACAACGCTTTGCTCAGTAGACAAAGGGTTCACATGATTAATGTCTATGTGGTGTATTTGTGGGATTTTTACCCTCTATACGTCCCACGGAAGCATTATATTTTTAATACCTCAATGTAATATTGATGTTTTTGTACCGAGATGGTCAAGCGGTTCATAATTTCATATACATGCACATTTATACAGATATGAATACATAATATACAGTCAAAAATATTTGTACATAGGCCATGCACCGTCTATAAATGCCAACTGCTCTAAAGACCGCTCAATTTGAAGCCCTTCAGATTAATCGTTTACTCTGAAATTTTTGCATGACGTGATGAATCTTCTACTATTGAACATTTATACTGTCAACACGTACTTATGGTTTTCAAATGTCTTTCAGACACAAAGACATTTGTGCAGATACACACACGCACGCACACACACACACGCACACACATATTTGGCACCTACGTAATTGACCACATAAGTGTTTGCTTTTTATTAACGAGACAATGGAATGCAAGCGCAAGAGATAAAAATCTAAAATTAATGGAAGCTGTTGAATCGAAAAGAACATAGGTCGTATACAAAAAATGTAAACATTTGCTGAACGAAGTAGCTGGGTAAAAAAGTTGCGTAATTTCTAAATCAGTGTTTCGTTAAAACATTAAATTTAGCAAATATGTACTACACTTCCGATTGAGTGAAATACAAAAATGAGTATCACCAACTCTTCGATTAAAAAATATCACGATTGTCAGTGGAAATTTACCATCTGTTGTGTTAAGTTGGTGTTGATTACGTAATATCGATGCATGTGACTGAGTTTTTGCACCTTGTTTATGGTAATTTGACGCAGTGTTGAGTAAATCATGGTCACATAAGTCACATGCATGAAACAGCTAGCATAGCTAGCTCAACGCTTCTGTGATCGTGAGTTTTACAGACGATCACGACGATGGACAACGTAGCAAATCGCCTTCGGCAGTAGGACATGCCCCTTGGTGCCATTGCCGCAGTCGAAGGTATGATTATTTATTTAATTGCATCTTTTGCATCGTTATTTTGGCTAAGTTTGCTTGTACATCTTCATTCTTTGGCAGGGTGGTAGATGCAGCCATGTTAAGCTGTTCCCAACGGAAAACATGTTCCCTCTTTACCCAGCACAATGACTTCAAATTTTGATTTCCATTTGTCAAATATTCTATACAACTGTTGAGTAAAATACTACGCATTTATTGAGAAATATTTTACACAACCTGCCCTAAGTAAAGATTTACTCCAATGGCATCCATGTTTCCTTTTTAGGTAGGTCAAGTGTTAAGTTTTACCCAGTATTGGGTAATTATTTGTGTAGTCTGGCACGTAAGCAGCTAGATACAAGTGTTTAAATATATATATTACCCGAAATCCATACATAAAACGAACTGAACTGAACATGTGAACTGTCACCTACTAACATGACTAAGACGGAACATATCATTTGCAGATTATCGTGCGTATATCTCCTCATTTATAGCGAGTCGCGTACAGTAGTCATGGTAGTCGTCCGTGTCACTGAATACTAAATCACCGATACTATCATGACTATAACATGTATAAAAGCCTCATGCAAGTACTGCTCTTGATGATAGTATACTGACACATCAATATGGACTGCCTTTGCGTGGTTTGTGGCTTCGTTCTCTTCGTCATCGTCGTGAAGTTCATCGAATTCCTTTTGAGGAAACCGCTTGTCGGTAACATCACAAAGGACAAGTAAGTTAGTGGTTGATTCTGTTTACTAGTAGGTATTAAATTGAACCTTTGGATACTTTTGTAAAATAATTGAAAATAAGTTACACCTCAAAATCAAATTGAAATTCATAAATTCAAGGGATGTCAATTTTTTAGAAGCAGGTTCTGTATATTCATTTGGTTAACCTAGAAATGTGCCTTAGGTATTCCTATATTTCAATATTACAAGCAATATATACTTATATTCGTATAATCACGTAATGACAAACTTTAACCAAATTAACAATTATAATATCCCGATTATAATGATGTGACAGTATATATCTATAAATATTATAGTAAAAATTAAAGAGATGAAATGACGATGGGCAGGACACTTACATATAACAAAGAACCAAGCAAGCGAAGAAGGGGTTGACAAAAGAGAATGTGGAGAGACCAGATATCATCATACACAAACACAGCAACATGGAACAGAATGACAGCAAATAGAAGCAAATGGAAACTGATTGAGGAGGGCTTCATCCAACAATGTTTGAAGAATGCCTGATGATTACAATATTTCAATTGAAAGTATAGATATAAAGGGATGAAGAAAACAGAAAGAAATCCATTTAGGAAAAGCTTGAGGCAGATAATTATGTCTTAAACGTAAGCATTATAAACGGAACAAGCACACACAAGAAAAAGAGGGGGGGGGGTTAAAGGTGTTCATGAAAGGTGATGATGAAAATGGATTGTGGAGAGGCTGTACTATCAATTTTTATTTGAAAATTTGTATTCGTCCTTTAGAAAAAGAAAGAATTAGGAAAATTGAGGTTACTGGTATCAGAAAAAAACAAATGTGTTTCTTTGAATTAGATACGAACATTTGAGGTGATGGTGCAATAGTTTTAAATCAGTAAGTGTTATCCAGTGATTAATCCCAAATGACTGCGTAATACACGGCCTTTATATCCTGGTGGTTTAAATGGTGTGTCGTGGATGAAACATAATCTTCAAGTATTTACTTGCAGCGTTTATGATTGTATGATGCGGTGGCGACAAGGCGTTTTCTCCACGTAACTGTTAAGTGAGTTGTTAAAAATGTTAATTTTTTGTGACCATTGATGATTTGCGTCGTCAATTATGTCGTCAGCGACTACTCAATTATTGTTTTTGCGACTTTAATCCTTTGTTTGCCAACTGAATGGCTCGTCTGTGGCATTTTCGTGTATTGTTCTAAAATGCAATGATGGCTCATTTCTCAGCATGGGGAGCTTAAAGGTCCTCTGACATCGAAATTTATGTTGATCTCTCTTAGAGATCCGAGATTAGAGATCCGAGGGTCATGAACAATAATTAATCTTCGACTAAATATTAGCTGACAGTTGCGTCCAGATAGCTTTCCATTACATAATACAGAATTCTACACATTTCGTAGGGATTGTACAGTCGGTATTCATATATAGATGTGTAAATTGTTTGTACTATCGTTTGTACGAAACTCGAAGTACATAATAATGCCGACTAACGCTCTCTTTAATTGGTCAGCTTTACGTATGGGATTCCCATAGGTTTCAGCTTTAAGCTCCCTCTAATCCTGTCGCACTGTATCTGCCCCAGATATGTTTTCATCACCGGGTGCGACACTGGATTCGGCAACCTGCTGGCACGGCAGCTCGACAAGAGGGGTGTTCACGTGATCGCCTCGTGTCTGTCAGACAAAGGTCGCCGTGACCTTGACGATGCCACATCTGAAAGGGTCAAGATCATCTTACTGGACGTTTCAAAGCACAGCGGTGTTGAAGCCGCGTATCAAGAAATCGTGAAAATCCTCCCACACCCGGCAGGTACGAGTCAAACGGGGTTTTTTTTATTATGGGGGGGGGGGGGGGCATTGTATGCGTGTTCAACAAACAAAAAGAATTTTGATGTCATGAACGATATCTGTCCTCACACTACTGGCGCTATTTGTGCTAATAAATGTACTATTTACGACAATAAGGCATTTTTGCTATGTTGGGTGAATCTGTTTCTTGACTGTGACGTAACGTAATAATCAAGATGAGGTGTAATAATGCCCCTAATCATTCCTAAAGGATAGCACATAGTGTTATGGTAAACATACCTTAACCCCACCATCGACATCTTCAATAGCTGCAAAGAAAGTTACTTCTTTTACTTTGTTCGTGTTTTAAATCGATTTGGTCAGTATATGGCTCTCCTGTGAAGTCGTGAGACAAATTTATCTCGGAATCAACTTATTTAACTGGATTAAAACCCTCATATTGAGTGTTATCACGTGACGGACGCTCGTCATCAATGGCGTACATGTTGTTGTTTTGATGCAGCACTCTGGGGGGTGGTAAACAACGCCGGAATCGGAATTACACCCGGATATACGTCATGGGCCCGACTCGAAGACATCAAAAAGGTACTAGCGGTGAACCTCCTTGGCACGATCGACGTCACTTTGACGTTCTTGCCGCTGCTCAGAAAGAGTGGCGGGCGCCTGGTCAACATAGCGAGCGTTGCTGGGCGGATTGCAGCAATACCTGGTGGCTACTCCGAGTCCAAGTTTGCTGTGGAAGCCTTCACCGATTTGGTCAGGTGAAGATACAAGGATTACAAAGTATTTTTAACTTTTTCTTCAGATGATGAAATGTAGAACTGTAGAAAACGCAGATTTACGCATTTTGTTTTTAAAATAATCGGGCAAGAACAGCAGAAGTTGAAAAGTGCTGATATTTTCCCAAAGAGGTTTCGACCTTCAAACTTCTTTGTTGGACTTCCGCTTGGTGTTTTTTTCCAGAGGTTGCCGATCATGACAATGGTTCTCTTGTTATTGGTATGGAAGCTGACACAACTTACAAAAGGAGAAACTTTTTTCACAGCTTTTTTCCTAAACTGTATGATTTTACATTACAATTACCATCAATGATTGTTAGACACATACCATTTATTTCTTAACATGTTTCCTTGGCAGAATATTGATGGTATGTGTCTACCAACTGATGGTAAATATGGTAAATGACGGTTGAGATGATATGAAAAAATACTATGGAGGGACCTTTCATTTTTGGTTTATCTCTGTACATATATTGAACTCCTTGTGTGAAAGGGGGGGGGGGGTTGAGGTAGTTGACGGATATCAGGGGATAGATGACTAGCTGTATAATGCAGAGGGATTATTTAATTTGCCAAATAGCTTTTAATGAAATTTGGCTCCGGATCTTCCTTTCCTCTCTCTCCCTCTTCCTTCTTATTGTACAGGAGAGAACGCAAGCACTTAGGCGATCGTTTCAAAGTGAGCATCATTGAACCAGGCGTCTTCGCTACTGCTATATACGACCAGGACACCTATTCAAAGCAGCCAACAGCAGCGTGGAACCGCCTATCAGACGAACAAAAGGAATACTTTCCAGAAAAATTGGTCACAGAATGTAAGTAGCAACATTATGAAAACTGAACGGGGTCATCTAGTAATTCGATTGGATCTTATTAATTGTTTGATTTGTACACTCTTGAAAAGAATTACCCGTTTCAATGCTCACAAGCCAAAGGCTCCTGCCACATTTTGTAAAGTACTATTTGCTATTTATTCATGACACCTCTTTTTTATTATCATTACTGCCTATATCTATGTATGCAAAATGGTTCTTTCATGGTCTTTTGTACTAAATATGTAAATCATGTTGAAAACCGGAAACAAACAAAACAAATAAATTCAATTCAATTCACATCAAAGGTAACATGGTGAACTTACGAACTTACATCAATTAGCGAAAACTCTGTTGCTCCTAAAAAAACAAATCGACATCCTTCATCAAATTAGGGAGTTTTACTCTCAGCTTACACATACTTTAGCAATAATTCATCATTCCATTTTTATATTTTCAGATGTGTAATATAAACGCTTTGATCATTTTCAACTACTGGTTCAATATTTTATAAGATTTGATCTTCCTCTCGATTTTTTCCCCAAGATATCTCTCGAATGATGGCCATGGTCAAGCTCATGGCATCCAGCCAAATCAGCTTGGTAACGGATGACATCGAACACGCCCTCTTCGCCAGGTGGCCCAAAACCCGCTACAGCCCCGGTCTCTCCGCAAAACTCATTTGGATGCCGATGTCCTATGCTCCAAGTTGGCTCTCCGATATTCTTGCCCCATAGTGTGAAGAAGAGCAGCCGTGTTCAAAATGAAACAGTCGAGTGTATATGCTCATAAATCAAACTATTGTGCAGGTGTTTCAACGTGCATATATTGTAATCTCAATCGTTCCACGTCATGATATTGAATACATTTTAGGTAGACGTTTACTGTATGATATGTTTAATCATAATGGCGCTTTCACTTTCGCAGGATAGTCATGCACTGACCATATCAGTTTGAAACTTTAGTATTGTAAGAGAAGTTACTATGTTTGCGGCTATTGAAGATTGTTATAATGAAATATAAGATATGTTCTCCGTACATGCCGTAACTCGATATGACATTTTTAATTAAGGAATAAATAATTAGGGGAATTATAGGGGGCGCTGTATACGACGAAGCATTGAAAAATATAAAAAGCATAATGCATACATTCACGAATAAGAAGTTAACGTGAAAGAAAAAGCCGGAGAAGTAGAAAACCATATTGACCATACAAAAAAAAAACAGGAAAAGTAAAAGTTTTAGCATGCGTATAATTGCAGTAATTGTCTAATGTAGTTAAACGAGATTTGGTGATATGGGTGTATCTGCCAGTTAAAGAAACATATTTTCCCATTCTTATATTTGTAACCTCATTTTCTCAGCCATTTCGTTTTTCTAAAGGCCATTGAAAAAAATTAAATAATGTATATCTTAGTTTCTCCACAGTCCGTAACCTAAGTTCGTTAATACTTTGTAGCCCTTTCATTATTATTTACTTAAGAGAACTCTCGCGACCATCTTAAATTATATACACTCACCCACTCTCTCTCTCTTTTCTTTTATACTTGTTTTGCTATTTGTTATAGTGAAGTCTTAAGTGTGTTCATGTTTCGCTTATATTGCTTATAACGCATGTCTGCTTCAAGCTGTTGCTTAGATAAATTTTGTCGCTTTCTTCATGCCCTTTTCTATATACTGTACTTTCAATTAAAATACTGAAATACGATTATAATTGAAATATTGATATAAATATAAATTTTATTGTCTTATTACGTAATTATATAAACAAGTTTATTGTGTTTTTAGCGAAAATATGTTCATGAAGGAAAACAACAATCTTAACTGAATAATTTATTATTTAGGAATCACGAGTTTGCACCAAATGAAAGTAGTAAATAAAATGAACCACCAACTGACTTGTACCGTGTAATGTTTCCGACGAGCGGTTTCCTCAAAAAGTATTTGAAAGTATTTGATGAACTTCACGACGATGACGGAAAGAACAAAGCCACATGCTACGCAAAAGCAGTCCATGTTGATGTTTCTATATGATGCATATGATATATCATTAGCATTACTTAACATAAGTCGTTATGGTATTGAGATATTGGTATTCAGTGACATGATCTGATACTGCGCGTGATTCCCTATGAAATGATGACAAGCCTATACATTATGCACGGTTGTCTTTATTTTGTATCGTCAAAGTGGATGACGCGACATATGCTTTCAGAGTTCAATATATTGTTTAAAATCTATAGGTGCTGACTTACCGGACTATAAGACCTATGTTCTACAGTTTTTATTCCGTTGTCTAGTTTACGAAAAGTAAACAATTAAATGGTGGATGACTTAGTCCCCGACAGGCTGTCTGTGTGTGTGTGTGTGTGTGTGTGTATGTGTGTGTGTGTGTGTGTGAGTACAAGGGTCAAGTGCTGCACATGTTTTTAAGTCATAAACAAATCAATCCCACCGCCAGTCACCCCTTTATGGACATCGCACGGCAATCACAATCGTACACACATAAAAATATATCTTTACCATGTAACTCAAGAGCCATAATCGTATTTTAATTGTGTATCCTTTTATGCATCTTCTGCTCAGAATTTTTCAACCTGTCTATTTTGAGAAAAGTATATCATGAATATAGCCCATTACGAGAAGGTGGCTTCACCAAAACAAACACGGATTACGTAGGAAAGACGTAATACATACATTGGTAAGGGACATATGTGTACATTGCACAACATTAGATTATCATAAGCCTTGGTATTATAGTTATAATGACAGGATTGTTCGAATAATTAACATAGATTGATACTCCAACATGTTTAAAGTAATGTAAATTTACATGCAAGTGTCGCTGACGAACCACAAACAATCATCTATGAGGATTTCTCTTAAAACGGAACATCAGTTCTGTCTTCTACATTAAAACCAGTATTGGGTAATTCAAAAGCAAAATGATAACGTATGATTAAACATATCACAAAATAAACCTCCACCTATAACCATTTCAGTGTTTGGCATTAACATAGTATTAGCACAAATCAACTTTGAATGGTATAAAATGGGTAATAAGAAGTTAAGAATACAAAATACATAAAAAGAAATTTAACACAGATAGTTTTGGCGCACATTTAATATCTGTAACTGTCAATTGGCCATATATAAATCCCTTAATTAAGACAACGCAAAATAGTAACGCGTGACTAAAATTCGGAGACGTAGTGAACGCAAAAAACACTATTTAAATTTGAACGTTTTTTAAGAAAAAGGTTCAAATGCAAACACATACACATTGGTCTATCAGCGACAACATAACATTCATAAGTTGTGCAACGTCTACAAATTGAATTTGAGAAAGTATTTTGTTGACAATGAAACTCAATCCAGTTCATAACACATTTATTTCACAACCGTTCAAATTTGCCATGACAACGATAACATAACAGCGAAACGAGCTTTATATCACACGAGTATCGAGCCAACAATATGACATGGATACAGTTTGAAAAAGTTGCATATCATTATTTACGACCATATAACAATCACTGACAATGCTTATAAACTTGAATATCACGACTAAGTTGAATTCAATTCGAATTTACAAAAACATCCGAAATGTGAAAGTGGTATTCCTTTGCTCTTTTAGATGATAAGTTCTTTGCACCTGACTTATGAAATGATTTTATGACTGCACAGATTAAACACACACACACACACACACACACAAACACGCGCGCTCTCACATGCACACATTCACAATACACAAAAACTCAGAAAAGTGTGCAGCATCCCTCGTAGCCTCATTCCCTGGCTGTTAGGGTTTTTTCTTTACAAATTACAATATTCAATAAATGTGTCAGGCTGCGGTAGACTTATCATTCTCATTTCAGATTTTATATTAAGCCATTTGTACATGAGGATCTATTTGAAAAACAGACATTGGCTGAAAATGGTGTTTCCTCAATGTGTTTGGAAATGAATGCATTAAAAAAAATGCATCACCGGCTTGCCCAAACAGGGAGAAAAACGACCCAACGAAATGCTTTGTGAATACTAGATACTAGTAGTACGCTGTAAAGTTTTAATAAGAAATGTCTGAAAACCAAGACAAAACCAATCTGGCCACGCCACTCGACTGTTTCATTTCGAACACGGCTGTTCTTCCTCAGACTATGGGGCAAGAAAGTCAGAGAGCCAACTTGGAGCATAGGACATCGGGATCCAAATGAGTTTTGCGGAGAGACCGGGGTTGTAGCGGTTTTTGGGCCACCTGGCGAAGAGAGCGTGCTCGATGTCATTCGTTACCAAGCTTATATCATGGGAAGCCGTCATCCTGATCAGGGACGCCGTTTTGGTGATATCTTGGAAAGAAAATCGAGAGGAAGGTCACATGCGCCCTTGCACTGAAATTGAGCGAGAGTCCAGACCTTATAAGACATCGAACGAGTAATTGAAAATTACCATGACGTTTATCATACAAACCTGAAATAAAGTCATATACAGAACAAACATGATGTGGCGGAGCACATGTGTGAACTGAGAATGTCTTGGGGACTGAAGTCGTCGATTGGATGAGGTATGTCTTTTCAGTTTTTAGAAGCAGTGGAGACTAAAGACTTTTCGCGATATAGGTTTATAGTGGAATTGGTTAGTTTTACATGTTTACGTTTGTGAGCGCAGAAACGGATAATTCTTTAAGGCGTGTAAGCCACAAGCAAAATCAACAGTCAAAAAAGATGCAATCAAAATACTAGATGACTATAACAGCCATCAAATGACAGCCTCCATTTTATAATGTTGTTACTTACAATCTGTGAGCAATTTTTCTGGAAAATATTCCTTTTGCTCGTCTGATAGGCGGTTCCACGCTGCTGTTGTTGGCTTTGCATAGTTGTCATAGCTGGCTAGGGGCGTAGAAAAGAAGGCTGGTTCAATGATGCTCACTTTGAAACGGTCGCCAAAGAACTTACGTTCCCTCCTATAGAGAAAGGAGGGGGAAAGGGAAAGAGAGAGAAATAAAACACACGTAATGCTATTATCATTATGACGGCGCGGCGGCGCCATCAAAGGAATATACCGGCATGTTATAGATATAAAAATAGTTTCGAAAGGTGAATGAGAAGAGGCGAAAGGTGAATGAGAAGAGGAAACAGTTCGAGGCGGAGAAATTGAATTTTATTTCATTGTAACAAACTGTTTTGACCAAATTTCCCTTTCAAACTACAAATTTCATCTTGGAAAATCGGCGAATTAAATAGCTCCTTTACACTATACAGTATAAGTCAGTTTCCCCTAACTATATCCGGATTATTTCACAGAAAAATCGCTGTAAGCAGTCAAGTAAAAACTATATAGAGATTACACACACACACACACACACACACACACACATATATATATATATATATATATATATATACACTCTTATATGACACAAATCACAAAAGTGCAATATTTTTTTTCGCGGCTTTGTCAAAATATGCAGGATTTTATACCGCCATTGTCAGCAATTATTAAACATACATTAAGTACATGTACATCATTCACTTTTGCGTCAGAAAATTCCCTATCAATTCTTGTTTCAGTTATCAAAATCGGTAAAGTACCGTTTGTAATACATTGATATGACCCCCCTTCCCCCCCACCTTATTTTTTTATTTATTTATTTATTTATTTTTTTTTTTTTGGGGGGGGGGGGGGGGCTTTCTTGTTTCATGGAGTGTAGGAAGATAATGCACAAAGTATTAAACACACTGGAGATGAAGGCATGTGGCCGAAATATTAAAGGGGTGTTTCATAATGGAATTAAAAAGAAGAAAGGCAAAAAAAAAACAGATCCGTGAAAGTTTGAGCCAAAGCAGGCAACCACTAAAGAAGTTGGAGCACACAATGTGTGACGTCACATGCGTATAGTAATAATGCGTTGCATCCAATAAGTAAATCGTGTTTGGAGTGAGCTTCCTCTTTCGGTCAAGTCTTCATCTCCGGTGTTGTATTTTTTGTGTGTCTTCACTTTATCTTATTTTCCATCTCTTCCTCTCTCTCCATCTCACTCTCACTTTCTCAGAGAAAAACTTCAGACTGCAGTGTTCTCCTGTTCCCACTCGTCCCCTCCTCCCAGACCCCAGATACCTAAATAGCATGTCATCCTTATCTCTTCACCTGACCATATCGGAGAAGGCTTCCACAGCAAACTTCGACTCGGAGTAGCCACCGGGCAGGCCTGCAAACCGCCCACCAACGCTCGCCATATTCACCAGGCGACCGGAGCTTTTCCTGAGTAGCGGCAAGAACGTTAATGTCACGTCGATCGTGCCGAAGAAGTTCACCCTGAGCACCTTTTCGTAGTCTTCGAGTCGGGCCCATGACGAATATCCGGGAGATATTGCAATTCCGGCGTTATTCACCACTCCCCAGAGTGCTGCATCAAAACAAGAAAATGTACGTCATTGGATATCAAGCGTGAGTGTCTCGAGACTGTTCCTCGATGCTTTAATGAAATATCGGTTTATTCCGAAACTGTTCGTATCGGCGGTTCGGCACATCAAAGTAAGAGAAGTTGGTATGTTTACAGCTATTGATTAATAGTTAGATCATTGACCCTACTAATAGTTTCCATGGTTAGGTTAAGTTATTTTTACTGTAACCCTATGTGATATCATTTCGGCATAACAGGGGGCATTGTAAACCTCATCTTGATAATCCCGTTACCTGATTGGTTAACAGTCAAGAAATATATTCAACCATCATTTTATTTGCATAACTAGCGGTCAATATTACTTTTTCTTGCATACATTTGCTGAGTGGTGACCAGCTTCCGCTTGAGTCTCTATGGAAGTGTGCGTGTATAAGGTTATACATTTGCGCGACAGACTTTGAAAAAAAAAACAGTGTAATACTGTGACGCTTCGCAAGAAGGTAGTGGCATATAGCATTGTGAGGACAGATGTCTACACGACGCCTCTTGCAACGCGAATACAAAGACCAATGTGCGAGCGGTACGCGTAGGCAGTGATCAATGCGCAGTGCACGGTCTATAAACAAAGAATGGAAAGATTCAACCAATAGGCCTATTAAAGACAGCCAGTCCCTTTTTCAGATCACCACAAAACCATCGAAACATTGGCAAAACATATAGAGAAGTGTTAGCAAGCTCTATATTCACAATTTGAAACTGATACGTAGTGTAAAATTCAAATAATGCACGTAAACAACGTCCGATTAATAGTCTTTACCTCAGGCTCTTAGCAGTTTGTGTTGAAATATCTGCTTTATTGATTAATCTGTTTATTAAATTATAAAACGCATTATGAAAAAAAATGTTTTATGGAAGGAATCATCTCCAAAGTTTGGTAGTTATAGTTATAACCACATAGATACTGTAACAAAGACTAATACTTTTTTCGTTGTACGAAAAAAAGTCGGTTTGAAATTTAACGGCTGAAATTTTTTACATACACAGAAAGCTTCAACATGCTATATTCTTAGAAATGGTCTTGAATCACACTTTCTTCAATTTACGATCGTGATAGACGATTTCACATTTTAAGCTTGCAAAAGGGACGGACAATCTTTAAGGCCTATAGGCCTATTAAGAATATTTGGAATGCTGTTGGACTGCACTTTGAATGCCGTTCGATATTTTTCCAGTTCGAATGCACCTCAAAAGTTTTGAGCATGAGCAAACCTTCGGGCCGGACACAAGAATGGACCCGAATATTTGGAATGCACGCAGAATGCAGTCAGAATTTTTAGAATGCACTTCGAATATCCAGAAATGTACCAAGCATTTTCATTCCGACGCCATTCCGGCTTTATCCGTCCCTTGTGTGAATAGGTTATTAGAGTTGCAACCATTCCCACAAGAACAATATTTATAAACCACAGACGTAGTTTTATCTTTAACTATTAACGTGCCGCTTGTGGATTAAGTCACCATGACTGCACACCAATTCCCATAGCAGCATTTTGTCTGGCACACGGACGGTTAAAATTGAAAACTAAATATTTTCAAAGTTGGACTCGTACCTGCAGGGTGTGGAAGGATTTTCAAGACCTCTTGATAAGCGGCTTCAACACTGCTGTGCTTAGCAACGTCCAGCAAGATGACCTTGACCCTTTCAGATGTGGCATCGTCAAGGTCACGGCGCCCTTTGTCTGACAGACACGAGGCGATCACGTGAACACCCCTCTTGTCGAGCTGCCGTGCCAGCAGGTTGCCGAATCCAGTGTCGCACCCGGTGATGAAAACATATCTGTGGCAGATACAGTGCGAAAGGATTGGAGGGAGCTTAAAGCTGAAACCCATGGGAATCCCACACGAAAGCTGACGAATTAAAGAGAGTGTTTAGGGCAAGCTGTCTGGACGCAACTGCCATTCAATGTTTAGCTGACGATTAAAGGTCTTATGACATGAAAATGTATGTTGACTTAATTTGATCAGGGATGTGTAAGGAAGGAAAAACAACTCCAGCATAATATATTTAAAGAATATAAAGCGTGTAGCTGCTGTCAACTTGGAAAGAAATATCTTTAATTCCCTGTTTTGTCTCTCGAAGCTGTGCTTCTTATCACATTTTTTGCAATTTTCAAGAAAGTTATGGCCAACACCACGAAAAAGCCTTTCCTCGGTTTTCTTCTCAAAGAATTGTTGAATGATGCACAAACGGAGGTATAAGATAATATTCTTACTTCAACAAGTAACAAATGTCTTCACTTTCCGGATTTCCCCGGAAATGTGGGATTCAATCATTATCAAAATTATATCTTAAACTGTGTATTTTCATTAACAGAGTTTGCGTGCATTTGCGTGCAGCTGAGATATTTTACTTCGCTGATAACTCTATTCCTCACAAAAGTATTGATGCAATCCAACAGAACTGGACAAGCTAAAGAAATAAATTTCTTTTATTTTCTCTGAGAAACCGTTGCTACGCAATCCTGTTTGTTATAGTTAAAGCACCTGAAAAGCACAAGCTGAGACCGCATCATTTTTGGCGGTGCCACGCATGGGTTCAAAGAAAGAAGGTTGCTTCATATCGTTCCATAACACATCCGTAGTTAGAAAGATTGGCACTGATCAAAAGGCTGAGACGACAGATGGGAGTGGAGAGAAAAGCATCTGCAAGAGTAACTGGGACATATATAAACAAGGATGTGTATAGGAGTGAAAAAAAAACTCAGGAACGTAAAATAATCTAGACGCATAAAACAACCGGGAATCAAAGGCCGAATCGTACGCAGTCATCAGGAACTTATCACTGATCACCAACGTGTATACGGAGATCACGAAAAATGATCAATCAACATCTCGCTGTTTGCGAGATGCTTATACGAGAGCGACATGAGTTGGACAACACTACTGATTTACCAAAAATCAGTTTGTACCAAAGGGAAGAAGTAAATAAAACCAACCACTAACTTACTTGTCTTTTGTGATGTTGCCAATAAGCGGTCTCCTCAAAAGGTATTCGATGAACTTCACGCCGATGACGGAAAGAACAAAGCCACAAACCACGTAAAGGCAGTCCATATTGATGTGTCTGTAACAGTATTAGAACAATTCATTAACGGTACTAGACACAGAATCCTTTATATGTTTATGACGATGACGATTGGTGAAATTGGCTTTGTCCGCGATTCGTTATTACTGCATTTGGAGTCCTGGTAGATCAATCATTTTTTTCACTAAGTGTCCATATGTCTATTTATGGATTCGTGCGAGCGATATGACCCTTCTTAGTGGAACCATAATCTTATATATTCCAAGTTGAAGGCCGATTTTTTTTTTATAAACGTTTATAAATCAATATAAACCTAGGATGCACCAGATTGATCTTACTGACCTTGTTGACGTACTAATTATCATGATTATAGCTAGCCATTCTTAATAGACCTTTAAAGCTATCTATGTCTATATATAGTTCAAAATAAAGGCCGATACTTGATAAACTTGTATATATCTATATAAACCAATGATGCAGCTGAATACCGATCAGGTGACGCACAAATTATATCGAGCCATGTCTAAAGTTCAAACGTGCATTTTCAGTGATAAAGACCTCCAGCCGAAAATTGTAAATCAATGTAGCTTTACTGCTGATAATTGTATATGAATTCATTTTACACAGACAGGCAGGTGGAATATAGAGTTATATAGATAGAAAATATGCCAGTGTGAGGAGTCGTGGAGATTTAGTGTGTTTGGAAGTTATCTAGATGCAGATATGCTCCTTATTCTCCATTTTAGAGGGAGAAAAACAAATACATATCTTATATAGTTGAGCCCATCCAACATCATGCTTATGGTATAAAGAAGTGCGTAAAGATAAATAGTTCCATTATCCTGCCCATATCTATATCCAAATGATATTCAATACAGTTCACAGTTGACATGGTTAAGTTGTGAGAACGGTACGTTTCAGATGAAGTATGACAAAATATGATTTGGTAGTTAAGTTGGTTCGGTGGAAACCTTTTTTTGGCTGCTGTTTAATTTCAATTGTAAGAAGAATAGAAAGTTCACACATGAATCATGTAAATGCACCTTGGTGCCCTCGCAAGGTCTCACGCTATATCATATATATAACAGAATTTAATGTACCCAATGTGTTGGGAAAAACTCCCATTATTGTTAACAACAAAATGAAATGAAATGAAAACCAATCGACAACTGGTTCCCTTTTGCAACTCATTGGTAAGTGGTTCAACTGGAAAACGTTTGGGCAACTACAAAGTTTTAACTCAACTTGTTATTTTCACTGACTCAACGTTAAGACCAATTGGCAATTGGTTCCACATGAAAACCAATTGATAACCATTTCAACTTGATGACCAATTGATAACCGATTCAACTTGAAGACAAATTGATAACCGGTTTAACTGAAGACCAATTGATAACCGGTTCAGCTTGAAAACTGGTGTTATCTGAAAAAGGCATTTTCTATATATATGTTGTAGCTTAATATTCTATCTGGTCATTCAAACGGAACCAAATGGAATCTTAATAGTTCTGTCACTATCCACGTTACAAAAAATCGACACACCATTTCACCGGGTTTCTTTAGGTATGTTAGGTGTCCTTAGTGCTTGGCTATATTGAACTTAAGATGCCCTACGTTCTATTCCATGTCAACAAAAGTGTGTTTACACGGCAAACAAAGCTGGCGGTAGACGGCACTCGTATTAATTCTTTCTGCGTCTTTCATTCCCACTAGGTACTTATGGTACACATAAAATACGTAGAGCATAATTTTGTCCCACATGGTGAAACATAAGAGATAGACGTGAACCAAAAGTTAAAAATCAGGGAATTGCAATGCATTGCATACATTATGTACATGAAGTGAAGTTGCGTTTATTAGGAAATTGGTTTGCTTGGGCCTAGGCCTATTGCTCGCCACTTCGATCGAGCTTGATACTATCGTGTTTTCCCACTGCGGCAAAACAATAGCATCTTTACACGTAGCGGGGTTTAATAGCACCGGGAACATCTGACCGGATTGCGACGACGCATGCCAAATGTACAGCAAAATTGTCAATCCGTTCGACTTCGTCCGTATACGTTTCTTGTCCTGTTCTTGCTCGGCGAATTCGTTACTTGTACGGCAACGTTTGATGCGCTACATTTTGTTCGTTTGCCAAGGAGATGACGTTCGTCAAAAATAATTTGATTTCGAATGCAAATGTTCTATTCGTTTGGGGTACGTCATTACGTAATCCGGTCAGATCTGACCGGGCCTCGACGGCTATGACGGCGGCCCTACTCACGTTTCATGTTAGTTAGTAGACAAATCCTATGAACGTCGTAATACGATTGCCTTAACCACCTATGACACTCAAAAATGATACTCTATGTGGCATGTAATATGTATGTGAATACACCCGTGTCACTCAAAGAGTTAAAAGCCAACAGGCCAATCGGATCATTGAACCATTAATGACCTTGCCAAAATGTTTGTCAAGTAACTAAGTAAGTAAGTAAGTAAAGTATACAAAGAGTAAGTATACAAAAGAACATAACTTGCGTTATCCTTACCAGGCACGTACGTTCCTCGTCTGTCTCAAGTGCAATGGATGAATACTGCGTGCTCTCTTGCAACATTTGCACTTTACACCCGCCGTGTAAGATAACCAAACATGATGTTATACAGTGACGACAAGCGACGACGTACGCGCCAGAAATATGTGAGGGTGTGCTCTTTCTCTCTCTCTCTCTCTCTCTCTCTCTCTCTCGATCGAGATGAATTGCCGCAGGTGGGGTGACTGTATCTGCGACTGGACGCTGCTCTTAACAAAACGACGTGAACATTTTCTGGACTTAGTCCAATCATTTTAATGGAACCTACCTTCTACCGCATTCTTGTCAAACCTTAGGGCATTATCCCCAATCTGGATGTAAAACAATGAATACTTCAAACAAGTAGCTTTTCGAAACTAAAATCAGTACCTTTTGAGGCGCTGAAGTACGGCCCATTCATAGACGTTAATGGAGTTCGTAGGTGAATGTGGGGGCAGATTGTTCATTTGTTGTACCAAAATGGAGTCCACTCAGGTTTTGACTACTTGCTCTCCAATTAAATTTCTCACCACTTTGTAACACAATAATTTCTTCAAAACAATCCAGTGCAAAACTAGCACCTGATATATAATGCCCCCTGTCGGGATTGTGTGAAATCTCTGCACTCTCAAAACAATGCGGCTTCATGAGTCAACACATGCAGAGTTAAGCATTGGTTCAATTTCCATTGAATCCCTCTATAATGTTCAAATTCTATATCACTATAAAATATATGTATATTGTATGTTATGAAGTGAATAAATATATATATATATATATATATATATATATATATATATTCACTTCATAACATACAATATGCAATCATACATTATGTGATGACTATGGTATATGTAACATATAATGTATAATCAATATTATTGTATGCATCCAAAACGTGGAGACACGTAACACAACTTACAAGCAGTTTACAAAAGAGGAATCTCGTACATAAAAGTTTATTCACAGATACATAACCCGCTCACGGCCAGCTCACAACAGACCGCTTGACTAACATACTGAAATGGTATTCATACTTGTTGATCAAAAGTTACCAGTGATAACCCAAAAGCTTTCCCGTCGTGGCGGTTGTCCGTGTTAGTGCATCGAGAGATGGATGATAAACATTGAAAAGACATGAATTATGCACAAGAAATGGAATTCATCAAAAATTCATATGACAGAATCCCAAAATTACCCTTCTGACCTTTGAAAAGTGACATTTTTGCTTTTAAAATTTGCCCACTCATGCATGATTAATTGTGCTCAAAACCTCTTCGCTAAAAAGTTATACTATTTTGCTAAGGGGGGACTTACTTCTTTTGTTGTGTCTAGTTATAAATATTGAATGAGTTATGGCAGCTTATACATCTTACAACTTCCATCCTAAAAATCGTTATTTCGAAAAGGTCTCTTTCTCATCATGTTCATAGTTACCTGTATCGGATTCTCCATGTCGCTCTATAATGCACAGCATAACGCCCTTCTCTCAATGAAAAAAAAGGTCTTTGTTTTCACCAATCGTAGCACATTAAGCAAACAAATACCCTCTCTTGAGAGGTTCCGATCCTCATATGAGGAACCCCCAGATTCTCCGATCTTCAGGTTTGAAAGCTTTTTCATCCTATACCCAGGGAGCAAAAACCTGACATGGGCTGTTGTAAAAGTTTTGGAAAATGGTGGTTATTTGGTAGGTCATAGTGGATGGCAAGACCAGTGCAACATTTCACTCTACTATTATTTTAAGGTGATAAAGCGCATTTCAGGACTCGTGATAAAAAAAACATGATTCATAGGCATGAAAATATACATTAAAATACAGGTTTTCACCTGCATCAGGCTTGCAAACCCACAAATCTACATTAGGAACACCCAACTCTTTACCAAACATTATCATGATGGTGAAGACAAGAAACAAATTGAAATATAGGAGAAAATGTGTACACAAGAGGCCCATAATGGATACAAGGAACAGACATACTCAATAAACGGTTTTGCGTGTTAAACATATTGCAGAGGAACAGAAATCAGAAATATACAAAAAGTGCCTTCGGCTGATATCAAGGTGTGGACCTTAGATTATTATAACTTCATATTATGATACACGCTGTCATTGACATCGTATAGGACATATGCACGGATAGTTTTCTGACAACTTTCATTGCGTTAATGAGTGTTTTTGTTTTTTTTTAATATGAAGGAATGTGTATTACCATGAAATTAAAATCTTTGGAAGATATGGTAAAAAACTAACATTCGTTGCCCCGAATTATTATGAAAATCACCACAAAGCCTAACAAATCAATGTAATACCATCTTGTTGGAAATGTTATCTACTTTAATATGATACCTCGTATAATGTGGTAAAAGGTTCCATTCAAATGTTATCTCAAATAGTGGTCAATACTACATTTCTACGGCGGCCATTTTGAAAAATGGCTGCCATTTCTTTCCAGCAGCATATCGCAAAGGAAGTCCAGGTAGAAAATGTGCAGACTGGTCTCCCAAACACATTGATACCCAACAACCTTTTACAACACTTTTCACGTGCATAAATACATCGTGCATTATACCCCAGTCAAACTAAAGGCGGAATAAGCCGGAATGCAGCCAGAATGAAAATTCTTGGCATATTCCTGTGTATTCGAAGTGCACTCTAAAAATTCTGACTGCATTCTGAGTACATTCCAAATATTCGGGTCCATTCTTGTGTCCGGCCCGAATGTTTTGCTCATTCTCAAAACTTTCGGGGTGCATTCGAACTGGAAAAAATATCTAACGGCATTCAAAGTGCAGTCTACCAGCACTCTGACTGTATTCCAAATATTCTGACGACATTTAAACAACATTCGAAACATTCCGATCACATTCGTGGGATAATCTAATAGCGTAAAAGCACGGCTAGCTGTTGCTGCAACGTCAGTCATCATTGAGGAGTCATAGAGGAGCATTGAGGTCATGCCGCATTCGAACGGCCTTTTTTACATGTTTAGATCAATTCGAAATTCCCTCCCGAATGTGGTTCGAATTTTGAAAAAATTTCACTCCGGCTGGTTCTGCTTGATTCCTGCTGATTCCGAATAAGTGTGACGGAGGGTTTAGGCACGATCGACAGGAAACACGACACACTAAAATGTGTTTTTATCACAAAGAGAATTTCACATCGCGTTCACGGGCAGTTTTTTTATATTCCCATTGTGTGTGGGTATAGGGTGTGACCAAATTTCATACCACGATTATACCGCCATACTTTCACGCCAGATCAAACCTGTAGACATAATAGCTGTGCTTAAATATTAGCAGTGAGCATGTATCAAACATTGTCGCTCATATCAATAATGCATGCATAAACATCGTACTTAACAGTGTGCTGGTTGACAAGGGGTTAATATATATCACGACGATACTGTGTGTTTCCTCACTTGGGAGTGAGGAAGTAAAAGTGCTTTGAACGTTGCTGCCCGATCGCCTCACTGGTCGGTTGGATACATATCGAGACAGCCTAGATGTGAGCGGATTCCTTCATCACACTCTCTCTCTCGTCTCTCTCTCCCTCGTTCGGCCGTGTTGGTATTGGCCGATACTTTGCTGAACTTGACGGAATACCCGCCTGCAAGAAAGTATCGATCGTTCTCTTCGAGATATCACAGAAGTTCAGCAATGGCCAGGCCACCTATCACGTCCAGACTCATCCTCGCAGGAGCGGTACAACTCGCCCTGGGTGCCTTTACCATACACTACACCTGGGGTGGGGAAGAGGAAGTGGAACTATGGCAACAAGTAGCAGGAGGTATGTTCCTTCTGAATTCATCGTTATCGTGATCAACAATTAAGACACTATCACCAGTAAAGTACAATTAACCTCTATCAAGTCAATCGCTATTAAAGTTATGCAGAGTAATTTGCGCGCCAAAAGATAGACAATTATGTTGGAACCTTGTCACTTTAGGACGATAATCGTGACAATAAGAGGTTTAATTCCAGTCACGATTGAGTTATTAGAGACACTATAGTAGTTAGTTTACGCTATAATTAACAGTTATACACGTCAGGGCAACTGTAACATATATGACTGTAAACATATATGTGCAAGTATTGAATCGTTGGCACGAAGCACGTATAACTGTTCAAATTAAGCACTGCGCCCGAATCAGACACAAGATACGTGCATACGTGCATACGTGCATACGTACATATATACACATACACATGATTGGACCGAATGGTAAAAGCATCGTGCCAAACTCGGTCGCTCTCCAGCTATTTCAAGTGGAAAGTATACAATGGTTAACCTTGCAGTTCCACGATATTGTAAAGAGCTCATGTGTATATAACCCTCGCATAGAATACACCATGTTCATATGAATGCACTTCATAAAAAAAAAACGAAAACTAACACGAATCGTTAAACGATACTGTTCTATGGCTAAAGCGGGCCATCGTAGTGCGTACATTAAACGAATTGTACATGGTGTCGTTTCATTTTCCACGCAGTCTATACATGTACGTGCTTGTATATTTATGCGTTGTATACGTGGTTGGGGTATTGGTGTAAGGAGCTCGACCATAATGACCCGTACTCATAACGGAGGTTTAACTTTGACCTCGTACTAAACGTAGACTAACTTTATGTATCATCTGCATGATGCTGTCACAAAATCATTGATTTTCATCACAGAATCACAACAGTGGGTGATCATCTGAGGATAAACTCATATACCATACTGATATTCCAAGGACAACATCAATTATACCAAATAAAAAAATGTGTCATGATGTTTTTTTATTCGCGGCTTCCTATGACGTTAGTCCGTGTTTAATACATTGTTTGCTTTAAACATCTGTTCAGAATACGTGCCAATACGAACAGTTGGGTCTCTAAGCACCATATTGTCTTCCTCGGGGAGTGTTGAATAAGGGAGATATAAAGTTCAAAGCTCATGTTTTACTACTATTTGCTTGATATAAATGTACACATTATGTTGGTGGTATCTGAGTAGAATAGCTGCACCACTGACAAAATCATGCCAATACCCGCCAGCCCCCCCCCCCCCCTCCCTCCCCACCCCCAGGGCAAAAATCTAATTATATAATATATTTATTATATAGAATTATATTCTATAAGAGAATTACTTGTGTACATACGCATTCGGAACTGCATACCAGTGTCATGCGCCATTGCAACCTAACTACATATACATGATAGATCCCCATAGTAGTGTCAGACTGTGTATTGCATGTATTGTGGGAACCCGGCTATTATAACTGTCATATTTCTCTCGTGCGAAAATGGTACTTTCGCTTTGCGGTCTAAATAATGACCTTCACCGTGACAATGCAACTCTGACCCGAAAAAAAACCTAGCAGAAGTCCAGTCAGGTCACATTAAGTTCAGGAAGCACATGACATGGTTCATTTAGTACGAGGCAGTTTTGAATAAAGACAGCCATGACCAGGATAACAGATGCGGCACAGGTTTGATAGTGTACAGGTGTAAAAGAGTACCGGAGTGTGACGTCATTTGAGCATTATTGTCAAAACAACTGATTCTAAACAATGCGGGTACAGCAAGCAATGGTGATCACAGGGGAGACTGTAATTGGGGATGCCCGACACTAGCCCGGTAGACAATATCGGACAGCTCAACCTCTCACTGGAATGAATCTGTTTAGAGACAATTGTCTTGACAACATGCTCATATGACGCCACCACTTCGGTACTGGTTTACGTGTTATAGACTACCCACCCAAAATCGATTTAAAATATGAATGTCAAAATACAAGCCCATAACAGTTTCTTTTCAGTTCCTATATTCACGATATTTTGAATCATAGGAAGCTCTTAAACGCCATTTTCTTCTATATATCATGGTATAAGAAATCCTGTATATTTAATGATGGTGTACATTGAAGGGTGGGATATTCTACCCTTAAAGACAGCCAGTCCCTTTTTCAGATCACCACAAAACCATCGAAACATTGGCAAAACATATAGAGAACTGTTAGCAAACTCTATATTCACAATTTGAAACTAATACGTAGTGTAAAATTCAAATAATGCACGTAAACAACGTCTGATTAATAGTCTTTACCTTAGGCTTTTAGCAGTTTGTGTTGAAATATCTGCTTTATTGATTAATCTGTTTATCAAATCATAAAACGCATTATGAAAAAATTGTTCTATGGAAGGAATCATCTCCAAAGTTTGGTAGTTACTCATAAAATTAGCATTTCGCACACGCATAATAACCACATAGATACTGTAACAAGGACTAATACTTTTTTTCGTGGTACGAAAAAAGTCGGTTTGAAATTTAACGGCTGAAATTTTTTAAATATACAGAAAGCTTCAACATGCTTTATTCTTAGAAATGGTCTTGAATCACACTTTCTTCAATTTACGATCGTGATAGGCGATTTCAAATTTTAAGCTTGCAAAAGGGACGAACAATCTTTAAATTAAATAAATGTCAATTTCGTGGTTTGTTTTCCTGTACACCCTATACACGGTGATAAAGAATACTGAATGAAAACGAGCCAAAATCCATGTCAGAAGGTGTCTCTTTCCCACAAATTATTGCATTGAAATTGAAGACAATTTCTGCGAAAATAACACGTTTGCCTAGTTCCACGTATTTCAACACGTAACTACATACCGGGGGGGGGGGGGGGGGAGGGGCGAGGGAATCTATACTGAGGCGTAGGCTTACACGTTTACATCAGAGTTGAACCCTTGATTTTTCAGAATTTTATAAGAAAGTCGTATTAGTGGGTCTCAATATGCGGAGGGCGAGTCCAAAAGCATGAAACGGTTTCTTCGAATTTTCTATTTCACATAACTATACTATAAGCCACTTCTGACATTGTTCAGTTGTTGTTGCAAGAAGGCAGGTACTTATAGCGCTACCTACAGGCTATTTTGGCATTGGCAAGTTAGACACAAAATTCTGTTGTTATGTCCATGGGGCTACCGTTACATATCATAACATTCCATTCAAAGCTCAGTAAAGTGAAGACCCCCTCGAAACATTATTCGAATTAATCTGAAAGTTCCCGAGATGAAGACTGGCTTTTGTTCGAGAAGGGGTGGGTGAGTGGGGGCGGGGGGGGGGGGGAGGGGGAGGGGAGGCGGCGAATCCGTCTCTACCTTTATAACGTTTAATATGGCAAATCATAATCTTTCTTCTTTTTAAATTATATGTGTCTTTATTGTTGTAATATTTCTTTTTTCAATGTTTCTAATTAGTCTCTCATGGAATTAGGCTCATGATGATGACAATTCAACTACAAGCTCATGAGAAGTGTAAAGACTAGCAGTCTTTTATGTCTAATTTTATTTGAATGTATGTCGTTCTAGAGCTCTACCCTCCATGCCCCTCCTCCAATCTCTCTCTCTCTCTCTCTCTCTCTCTCTCTCTCTCTCTCTCTCTCTATCTCTCTCACCCCGCCATATGACGCTCTCGCCTACCCTCTCCCTAACCCCCCCCCCCCCCCCAATTCCTTCTGTGGGTGATACTGCGATCGATCGTGAGTCATGGAGATTTGGATATTTCCTCCGAGGCACATAACTTAGCGGATTCGGCCTCTAATAACAAAGGAGTGTATACTCTGAACAAACTACTGGCTAAGGATTGAATTACAAGTTTTGTAGTAAAATGCCGAAGATTGTGATTTAGTAAACTATATGTAGCGGTTAGGGGATTAGTTTGAATATTTTGACTGTTCAGTCCGAATAAAGTCGATCAGGTAAGGTTTTATTGCAGATCTTTAGTTTTGTTCTTTTCTTTTGGGGGGTCAGCGGGAGTTTTTGTTTGCGCCTGAATATAAACCTAAAGAGAAATGACATCCCTAATACAGATTGACCTAAACCGTTCCTTTGCCGAATACAATTCTCTTTAATGGAATTTGGATGAAATATTGGTGAAAAAATGTCCTTTTTTATACTTTGCGTGCCACATGCTGTGCCTTTTTTCACAAGAACTACACACCCAATTCACATAGAACAGCAGTTCATCTGGCACACAAAGGGTGTAGAATCATCTTCAATCCCACAACACCCATTCTCAGTTAAAGGGATGGTTCATCCTGAAAATAAGTTGGCTTCAATACAAGCAGAAAAATGAAAGAAACATATTAGCGAAGGTTTGACGAAAATTCGTCAAAGGATAAGAAAGTTATGCTCTTTTGAAGTTTCAGTTTTGTAACGTCACATGCGAGATGCTCTCCCATACGTTGTGTGATGTATGATTCCATATATTGCTCTATTTCTGTTTTTGATGAAGGATTTTTTTCATAAGGGCTTGTGTGTAAAAATGTGTTTCTAATGATGTACCAAATACACAGGTAAAATTATGCATATCCTGTTGAGAAAATGGACTTTCAAAAAATGTACACAACATATTGGAGAAATCCTATCCTTTGACAGATTTTCATCAACCTTCACTAACAAGACTAATATGTTTCTTTCATGTTTCTGCTTTTAATTGAACCAACTTTATTTTAGGGTGAACAACCTCCCTTCAATGTAGCTTTTGGCCGGGAGTTGGAGACACAATTGACACAGCAACTAACTTTTGGACAAGAAACCCACTTTTAACTTACCATGGATTGACAAATGTGAAGAACACAAGCAATAAAAGCCACCTTGTATATTTCGCAATATCCTTCATATATAATCAACACATTATTCTGCACATGAATTGTGTTCTACCTTGATAGACCAAAATTTTCCGATTTTACTCAAACTGATTATAGCTACTTATCTATATGATCTACTTCCATTGAGAGGAACTTACTTTTTGTACCGGAGTGCCCCTTTAACCCTTCCCATTGATATCATGTTTTTGGAATGTTTCTTTATTTACAAAAGCCAGGCCACTTGCAAAGCTATCGGATATCAGCGGGTGGATATACAATTGCATGTCAACACGGTCAAATATTATGTTATTTTCATTTTGTTGAAAGGCACTCTAAGGCTAGGATTACTACACCATTGTACAACTTCCAAACATTATCAGGGTTTTATAAAAAAAAATGATTTGACAAATCTTTTTGTGGACCACGATCAAATCTCCTTTATTTACTCTATATGTTATAGGTACCGTTTTGCCTTTTTGCAGGAAAGAAAATGTGGGAACAGCACGAAAATGGAAGGAAATACTGTATGCAAGCTTTCCTTAAAATATCAGAGCTGGACTCTGACTTAGAGCGGAATCATATTGATTGCTAGATTTTGAGGAGGTTCCTGTACCCCACAGAAACAGATAGCTCACCTGACCGATGCATTGGCTGGTGCTAAACGGTATATCAATGTAGACTATGATTGGTACGAAACAGGGTGCTTCAAATGAAGACACTGATAGTTTTCACTTTTCCTGAAGAAGTTCGTCGAGCTACAGATGCAAGATTTATACATAAAATTGTGTAAATACCACCACAAATGGAAATAAATCAATAAATCTAGGGTATACGGCTGATCCATGTCCAGGTAAATAATATTGAAAAAGCGCTACACCACCTATAGAGAAATATCATCCCACAAGATTAACATTGATGCGATGTACTTTCAGTTTATCACTGTCTCATGTTTTTTTTCTCCGCTATTTAACAGGTGTGTTTGGAGCATTGTGCCTTGCAATGTCAGCACTCTCCTTCTGGCTGTCGACAATGCGGATTTCCTGCACCCACACGCTCTTTTCGGCGTATGTTCAAGCCGCCATCTCATGGCTTATGCTCACCACTCGTCATTCCAAGGTCAATCGCATCAGGAAGAGCTGGGGGAATCCCCGACAGGAACAAGAGGATCTCCTTCAGAAGATCCTGAAAGAAAACAGAAAGACCCTCTACGTGAAAAAGTTTGGCTTGGAGGCGGTGACGTCACTCCAGGAACTCAGGAAGGCGCACTCCCTAACGACGTATGAGCGTTACAGACCGTACATCGATCGCATGGCCAAAGGCGAGACGGGATTGCTCACAATGGATGCCATCGAACGCTTTGCGCTCACATCAGGCACGACTGGCAAGTCCAAGATGATCCCCTATCCGAAGGCTTTCCTAAAGTCTGCATTCAGCGATTTTATTGCCGTAGGTGCCGAGCTGATCGTGAAGGAGTTCGGCCTGGACAGCTACGTTCGGCGGGATATCAACATGTACACCGCCCCGAAGTTACGGTACAGCGAGTGCGGGATTGTGATGGGGCCGGCGTCTCTGATCCCTAAGTGGTTCAAGCCGTTCTTGGTGATGTATTCTACGCCTGGAGCTGGCTATGACATCACTGATCCGACCGATGCAACCTACGTCCACATGCTGTTCGGGCTCAAAGACCGCAACCTCCGCGGAATCAACGGCAACTTCACCTCAAACTTAATGTCCGCCATGCGATTGATCGAAAGCCGTTGGCCGGACCTCGTCCGCGACATAAAGGAAGGAACGATCACGACCAAGAATGTCTCACCCGACATCCATCGAAATCTCGTTCGGTCAATGGGGGGCGGGGACCCGGAGAGAGCGACTGAGCTGAAGGAGCAGTTTGAAGAAGGATTCGAGGGAATCATCAAGCGAGTGTGGCCGCACATTGACCGTGTTCAAGCCATCGATTCCGTTGGGATCAAAGACGTCCTTCAAAACTCCTACGTGAAAGGTTAGTTTAAGAAAACGAGCAGGTCGATCTCCTGTTTTTCTTTGAGTTCCTAGCTGACACTACCATGAACTCCATGACACGCACAGGCCGCCAGCTTCAATTAATTCTTGTCGGGAAAGGAAATGGCATCACCATAGAAATCTCAAACCACATGCAAATTATGACTTGGTATTCCATCACGTAGACCATCCTTGTTGGCCAGGAAGATAAGGAAATGCTGGTCTATGTAATTTGAATTCCCGATCCGTCCAAAGATAACATAATAATATATCATATAGTATTGAACTGCTTCTTACCTTATGATCGTCATCAATTATAGTTATATATCACATTTATTATAGTACAGATAATTCAATATACCAAAAACACCCATATAGTAACTCCAACGTTTAAAATATTTCAATTAATCGTAATCGAAATTTGCTTTTTTTTTCGTTCAATAGTGCTTCTTTAGCCAAACCATATTCAGCGCTAGAGGCTAGTTGGTTTGTTTTCATGTTAGCCATATAAGTGCTCCACTTTAGTTCAATAGTCGGCGCATGATGCATCGCGCAGTCACATTTAAATGCCGCTTCCAGGCTAGTGGACTCGAATAGTATGAGACCGGAAGTGGATATGACCGCAACACCAAAACTGGATGTCACTGCGCGTTGCATTATTGGATGACCTCCCGTTTATGGGGTACGGAGAATGGTTACTGTTCGATATTCCGAAAGTTCGCTATTCCGAAGGTTCGTTATTCCGAAGGTTCGTAATTCCGAAATACGTAGATTGCCTATACCTCGATGTTCGTTATTCCAAAGGTTCGTTGTTCGGAAGGTTCGTTAATCCGAAAATAAAATAGGGTTCGTTATTCTGAAGGTTCGTAAATCTGAAAACGAAATAAGGTTCGTTAGAAACTGAAATAAGCTGTGGCGAAGCCGGGAAAACCAGGAGGGCGTTTTCGGACTAACAAACCTTTTTACATTTTCGGACAAACGGCCTTCGGAATAACGAACCTTATTTCGTTTTCGGACTAACGAACCTTTCGGAATAACGACCCTTCGGACTATTCGAACCTCCGGAATAACGAACCTTCGGAACTAACGGGCGCTTCCCCGATGAATTACCATTTGTTTGTCTTTCCTAAATCTTCGCAAGGTGTACCACTGTTCGGCCCACTCCTAGGTGCTACGGAGGGGATATTTGGCTGCAACTTGTGGCCACGGAGAACCGGGGTGGACCGGTATGTGCTGTTTCCGACCACATGCGTTATGGAGTTCATCCCAGAGGATAAGATGTAAGTGGACATGTGGATGAAAACTGTAAAGCCTACGATAGTCTGTTAGTCGTAAGGGCTATGACTGGAAATGTGACGTCACGTTCTTGCATAAACCCAATGACCTGGTCCTACGGCTCAACCAATCGCAGGGTCGTACGACTGATGGGATCGTGGTATCTCAATAATAATACCCATCCCATTTATGCGTTGTGGCGTACGCCTGTAATCCATATGACTCTGGAAATCAATTAGTAATCGATATTATTGATAAAATGTTCGAGGTTCAAATTCACGGGACTATCATTAGTAACATATGGCCGCGTTTTGGGGATGGCGACCCAAAATGTCGGTCCCTGATGTAAATAATGTAAATAATAATTTTTTATTCATACACATCTTTAATGGCATAAAATCACAAATACTCACATATACACACATACACATACATTTTGTTTGAATGGTTTCCCTCCAAATCCTAGCATGGAAGACCAGCCAGAGACATTCTTCATTGATGAACTCCAGGTCGGGGGCGTATACGAGCTCGTCCTCACCCAGAGCTTTGGTGTCTACCGCTTCAGATACGGCGACGTCATCAAGGTAGTCGACTACCACAAAAGCACACCCGTCATCGAGTTCATGTACAGGTATGTTATATTGGTATTGGTATTGTATTGGTTACGTATAGATTGAAATACACTCTTAGCCATTACATTACCGGGACTTGAAACCCCCATTGGGCTAATACTCGTCCTCATGGCAATAGTAAGGAGAAAGTTAAACTAGAATGAAAGCCTGCCCTTATGGAACATGTGGATAGAACACAGCGTTGCCTCACTGTGACAACATTGTGAATAATTAGTTGCCACACTGTGACAATACTGTGACCACATAGTTAACTATGTGAGCACACTGTGGCAACACTGTGATTGCTCCATAAGGGTGGTGATATGTTAATTTGAATCAGACCAGAAAGGCAGATTAGCGAAAGTGTGATTGAAGTAAATTTATTATCATGGTTGTGTACCCCTCTAATGCGCAAGTGGTTGTTTTTTATCATTGTAATACACACAAGTCCCCCCCCCCCCCCCCCCCCGAGCAAAATTGCATAACTTTTTATCGAAGAGGCTTTGGGCAAAATAATTTGGCAGGAATGTTTCTTAACTTATTGACTAACTTATGTGTGAAAATAACATTAATCCAATCAGTCATGCATGAGTGGGCAAATTTTAAAGGCAAAAATGTCACTTTTCAAAAGTCACAAGGGTAATTTGGGGATTTTGTCATATGAATTTTTAATGAATTCCATTTCTGGAGCATAATTTATGTCCTTTTAATTTTTATCATCCATCCCTCAATGCACTAATACCTATTCTGACACTAAACCCATTGTTCTTGTTGAGTGAGCACCGTTTAACTAATACTCATCCCTCTTGAATTTGGAACTTTAAAAAAAAAACTCTCTATTTTGGTGAAAAAATAAAACTCTCGATATTTTGACAAAGATGTAAGATGACCTGTTATGTAAGCATAAGAAGTCATTTTCGTGTCATGATTCAGTGAAAACACTTGAAAAATGCACAAAAAATGCCAAAATGTATTGTGAAAACGGCATAAACAATTACCCTTGTGACTTTTGAAAAGTGATATTTTTGCCTTTAAAATTTGCCCATGCATGACTAATTGGATTAATGTGATTTTCACACAGAGTTAGTCAAGAAGGGAAGGAACACTCCAGCCAAATTATTTATTCCCAAAGCCTCTTCGATAAAAAGTAATGCTATTTTGCTAAGGGGGGGGGGGGGTACTTTTTTTATTATTTCTGAGTGCGGAAAAAGGGAATCTGTGAGCAAAACAGCCTTCTACGAAGGCAGCTGATTAGATATGTGGACGATAGTGAAGAATGATTTGAAATGAGAGAATTAACTCAATCTGCAAAGATTTTGATTTTCGAGTTATTTTATTTGAAGTAAGTTTATAAAAAAAATCTTATTGACTCTCTTATTTTTGCTCTGATTTTCTCTTTCTGTCTTGATCCATTCCAATTTCTCCCCTCCCCTGTCCCCGCCCCCCCCCCCCTCTCTCTCTCTTTCTCTCTCTCTTTCTCTCTCCCTTCGTCCATATCTTACTCTCATTATCTCTCTCCCTATCTCCTCCTCCCCTCCTCCCCCATCCCCTCTCTCTCTCTCTCTATCTCTCTCTCTCTCTCTCTCTCTCTCTCTCTCTCACACACACACACACACACACATTCTCTCTCTTCTCCGGCACAGGTCCGGTCAGATCCTGAACGTCGCCGCGGAGAAACTCGACCAGGGCATCGTAATGAGGTCGATGGAAGCAGCGGTCAACCAGTGGGCTGACGTGACGCTCCGTGACTACGCCGTGGCGGAGAGCACGTTACTGGACCAACTAGGTGCCGTACCAAGGATGTCTAAGCACATGGAATGCCAGCAGCCATTTAATTAATGCAGAATCATTGTACTCTACTTCTTGTCACAAAAGAACGCTTTATAAAGATTTTCTATTTGATCTCCCATGTTCGAATCCGCCGATTCTCTGGTTCATTTTTGTCTGAATTTGCATCATATTGTTGAGAGAAGCTCCTAGTCATGAATATTAAGTGGCGGCATCAAACCTTGTACAAAGGGTGGATATCCATATACTTAATAACCTTGGCCGTACTTTCCGATCCTATGATGATACAGGCATAACCTTTACCACTCATGGGAGGCAAGACATGTATTCCTTATGAGCAGGTGGTTTTTATGTGAAGGATATTTTTATGCCTCCGCCATGAAGTGGCCGGAGGCAATATGTTTTCGGGTTGTCCGTCCGTCCGTCCGTCCGTCCGTCCCGAAATCGTTAAGGCAATATCTTGAGAACCATGAACCCGATTTGCTTCAAATTTGGTACATGTGTGTATTGCATAAAACCAATGAAGTGTGTAAAATTGGGGTCAAATCTGATTGAGGTCAAAGTTCAAAGGTCAATGAACTTTGTAAAAAATTGCTCAAAATTGACCTTTTTCACATTAAATCCAAATCCAAGCATGCAATTCTCATCAAACATGGTACAAAGATGGATCACTACTTGGAGGTAGACTGGTGACTTTTTTGATAAAATACCTGAAAGGTCAGAGGTCAAAGGTCAATGAACTTTGCCAAAATTGCCTAAAAACTGCCCCAAACTTTATTTTATTACAATAAATCCAAATCCAATAGCGCATTTCCAACCAAACATGGTACAAAGATGTATTACTACTTGGAGATAGACTGGTGACATTTTGGGTAAAAGTCCTGATAGGTCAGAGGTCAAAGGTCAATGAACATTGTGAAAAATTGCAAAAATTTTACCCTTTCCACAATAAATCCTAGTCCAAGGATGCAGTTCTCATTAAATATGGTACACAGATGGATCACTACTTGGGGATAGACTAGTGAATTTTTTGGTAAGATTCCTTAAATGTCAGAGGTCAAAGGTCAATGAACTTTGCCAAAATTGGCTACAAACTGCCCCAAACTTTATATTTTTCACAATGAATACAAATCCAATGGTGTAATTCCAACCAAACATAGTGCAACGATGGATCACTACTTGGGGGTAGACTGGTGACATTGTTGGTGAAATTGCTGGAAGGTCAGAGGTCAAAGGTCAATGAACTTTGCAAAAATTGATATTTTTCACAATAAACCCAAATCCAAATCCAATGGCGCAATTCTAACCAAGCATGATATAGAGATGTATCACTTCATGGAGGTAGACTGGTGAAAGTTTGGGTAAAACTCCTGAGAGTTCAAACTTTGCCAAAAATTAGCTAGAAATTGCCCCAAAATTGATAATTTTCAAAATATATCCAAATCCAATGGAGCAATACCAACCAAACATGGTGCAAAGATGGATCACCACTAGACTGATGACATTTTTGGTGAAATTTCCCAAAGGTCAGGGATCAAAGGTCAATGAACTTTGCCAAAATTGGCTAAAAATTGCCCCCAAATAGATATTTTTCACATTGAATCCAATACTAATGATTCAATTCAAACCAAACATAGTACAGAGATGTATCACTTCAGGGAGGTAGACTGGTGAAGTTTGGGTAAAATTCTTGAAAGATCAAAGGTCAATGAACTTCACCCAAAATTGGCTAATTTTAAACAAACTTGATACAAGGATGGATTTAGACAGACTGGTTAAATTGGAAGTCAAAGAAGTAAGAGGTCAAAAGTCAATCAACATTGCCAAACTTGGCTAAACTTGAAAAAACAGAATATGATATTTTCATTTCATATAGGAGCAATGGTACATTGCCCACCACACATACACATTTTCTGACAATAGCAAAGAGGCGGAGGCATATTTATCGACTGCGTGGCAGTCGAATTGCTCTAGTTTACTCTAGTTTCGATTACAATCATTGTTCAAGGGAAACCCAAAATGGTGGTCTTTATATAGGAGAAAAGCAGGTTCCTGGACCAACTAGGTGCCGTACAATCCTATGTGCCAATACGAAACCGTCAAACTTTTTTTTAGAGAGAGGAGGAATATTGTCTTTACGAGTAAGTGGTACTCGTGTACAGGTTACGTTAACGCAGGTTTCGATGAAAAACATTACAATCTTCAACGGAAAAGCAAGTGTGGTCTTTATACGGATTGTCGCTAATGCATGGATGTGTTTAGGAAGAAGGAATGCGTGTGTGTGTGGGGGGGGGGGGGGAGTGAATGGTAAATGCTGCTAGAATTATTTCAGACGAGCTTTTAGCCACCTCTTACATCTTTGCCGCCCATTGCAAGTTTCATATCATTTATTGACATCAATTCTCGGCGTGTGATTTATAACATGTCCATATATGAAATTTACATTTAAAACATTTATTTCCTTCCCTTATTCTTCACAATTAAAGAATATTGAAAATGCATTGTCAAATGATGACATCAAATCAATAACAAGATTTAAAGGGCATGTACTGTACTGGAAAGACAAAAGGCCTTCACAAATGTGATCGTGACCAATCTTCTTACCAATGGTCTTAAATTCATGTATTGTCCATTTTAGAAACTTGCTTAAAGTTATTTGACCTCAAACGATCCAAGTTAGAATCAATTAGTGATTAAATGACAATCCTCAAACTGTTCGGGCCGAACATTTTGAGGATTTGTTTATTTAATCACTGATTTCTCCAAATGTGGATCATTTGAGGTCAAATAACTTTCAGCAAGTTTCTAAAATGGACAATACATGAATTTAAGACCAACGGCAAGAAGATTGGTCACGATCACATTTTCGAAGGCTTTTTGTCTTCCCAGTACAGTATATTCCCTTTAAACATAACATATGTCATATGTTTCAAAATGTCTGATTCATTTTTGTGTTTCTGATCTGGACTATGTAGTGAAGCATGGGTACGACCATCGACCACACTACGTGATCTTTCTTGAGCTGGACCAGAACCTGGATGAGCATTCTTTAGCCCAGTTGTCATTCAGCAAGGTAAGTGAAACTGGTCCCAACAAAATCAATTTTCTGTTAAAGGTGAAGACCCGTTTTCACGACAGAGGTTTAACTTAGACTGCGTACTAAACGTAGTCTAACTTTATTGGGCGTAACATAAATCATCACAGATAAATTCATCACAGAATCACAATAGTGTGGATAAACTCAATATACCGTAGTGATTCCGAGGACAAAATCAATTATATTGAATGGATAATGATGTGACATGTTGTTTTATTTGGCGCCCCATAAAGTTAGTCCATGTTTAGTACATTGTTTGCGTTAAAGGTGATACTTATAGGAAATAAAATCAAATAAATATAGTTTATTTCATAGCTGAATGAGTTATTAAAGCAATTTATTCAGCTATCATGCCATGAAAGTGTTCATTTTTGTGTTTAATGAAAGTCAAATTTCACTCAATTGACACTCTTCCTGACCTACGAAATCGTCTAAGGGAAAGTGACGTTGTGTGTACGTCACAGCCGGGATATGTTTTACAATGACCATTGTGTATCACACCTGTTAATCCACTAGCAACTGCCATCACAGTTTCATTAACAATACATGATGCTTCTGGCGGAAAAGAAGCTGCGGATTGGCATGTGTGATGCACAATAACGCCTCCCTTTTCTTACGTCAGACCTAAAGGCCGTTTCGGATGACAGTTGGGCAAATTTGTGCCCGAGAATACGGTGATTGTTTTCACCCTAATTTCGCTTTTTGGAAAGTGATATATTGTTTGAATGTCATCCGAGCTCATTGTATGGCTTTCTGTAGATGAATATCTTCATATTTTCGGATTTTCTATGAATATCACCTTTAAGCCTCTGTTCTGAATACGGGCAAATGGATAGTATAGAGTACCGAAGTGGTGTCGTCATGTAAACATGTTGTCAAGACAACTGGTTGTAAACAAAACCACTTCAGTGAGAGTTTTACCGGACCGATATTATCTAGCGGGCTAGTGTCGGGCACCTTCCATTAGAGTCCCCGCTGTGATCACCGCTGCTTGCTCTACCCGCATTTAGAACCAGTTGCTCAAATGACGTCACAATCCGGTACTCTATTAATTGGTGTGATTAAAAGTATACTTAGACGGAAGGGCTGGCCGCTGCTACTTACCAAAAGGACATAAAAATTGTGACGTTGGCAGAGGTTTCCCCATCTGACATATCGGTGGATCACCTGAACATTTACAAATTTACATTTAGAGATGACAAATCTAGCCGAATGATACTTACGGCGGACTACTCATGAATATTAATGAGCCAAATTGAATGAGACTCTTGGGTATTTGTTTCCATGTTATTGTGTCTTGATCTGTGAACTCGAAATAGCTTGCGTGGTCATGTCGCTGCCCGGTAAGCAGCAAATCGCGTCCATGTGAACGCACCTTTATGGCGGGCACGTAACCATGGTAACCGTTTCAGAGATTTCACGTGATTCTAAAATCAAACGAGAAGTGAATCTGTGGTCACTGCGGAACGGTTATGCAGTGATAGCACCGAAGTGGTGTCACCATGTTCAGTGTTGCTGATTCTAAAAAAAAAACATCGTTCGGGTGAGAGTTTCACTGATCCGGCATAGAGCATCGAAGTGTGACGTCATTTGAGACTTGTTTTCAAGACAACTGGTTCTTAACAATAGACCATTTCGTAATTACACCATGGGCGGACAATGCACTGAATAAATACTACTAGACTGCTCACTGGGATTGTTTTTCATGAAGCTGTGTTGGATGATGGATGTAAAGACATTTTGCAGGTCTTTGGAACAACAATAGAAGCAGATGCACATGGTGGAATGTTCTTTCACTACCTTCTCGGAGCTAAATAGCTGTCGCCATATTTGCATGATAATAGATTGATATGTGGTCGACTATCTAATGAATTCCCATTTTACTCTGTGAGTTTGGAAATTGACCTGAGGTCATTTACTAAAAGCAATAATCTGCTCATGCGCAAATTGTAATTACGAAATGGCTTATACGGGTAGAGCAAGCAGCGGTGATCAAAACGGGATTTGTAATTGGGAATGCCGGACACTAGCCCGATAGGCAATATCGGACCGCTAAACCTCTCACTGGAGTGAGTTTGTTTAGAGACAATTGTCTTGACAACCTGCTCATCTTCCGACACCATTTCGGTACTCTGTTGTCTAACGGGCTAGCGTCTGGCACTCTCAAAGGGAGTCCCCGCTATGATCACCGATGTTTGCTCTACTCACAGTTTAGAACCAGTTGTCTTGATAACATGCTCTCGATCATGACGTCACACTTACATGATGACGCCATGTAAACGTGGCCTCACGATCGAGAGCATGTTATCAAGACAACTGGTTCTAAACTATGTGAGTAAAGCAAACTGTTTAATCCTTTGACGGTTTTTCGTCAAACCATGGAGGTGTTAGGAAGGAGAAGAAACTCGAGCATACTGCATTCAGATATCTGTATGTGTTCTAAAGCGTGCTCATGATGTCAATACTATTCCATAATCATGACAATGCTTTGATGTTCCATGTGCCGGGCCGACATTTAGCTGTTGTCAACTTAAAAAGAAATTTCTTTAATTGCCCATTTGTCTCTAGAAGCTTTGTTTTTGACAAATTTGTTTGCAAACCATAAAGAAGTTAAGGGCAGATTACGGCAGATCCTTTACTCTGCTTTTGATTCGAAAAGTAATGAGGAATCATTACAAAAAAATCGGACATTTAAGAATATTTGAATTACTTACAAAATTAACCAGTTTTTTCACTTTCCGACATCTTGTGCATTTGTGGGATTCAACCATTCTCAAAATGATATATTAAGCTGTGTATTATCATTAACGCTGTTTGTGTGCGTTTGCGCGCAGTGGAGATATTTTACTTGAAAAACTTTTGTGTTTTCTGATACCTGTTATGCTCATGGAAGTATTAATTCCATAAACAGAACGGGACAAGCGAAATGAGACTGGACATTTCTTTTGTTCTCTCTGAGAAGCCGTTGCCACACAATCATGTTCATAATTGTTCAAACACCTAAACAGCACCTGTTGAAAACACATAACTTTTCAGCGGCGTGGCACATAGGTTCAAAGAAAGAAAGTGCTTCATATCCATCCATAGCACATCCCTGATCAAACCATCACTAATGTTTCTTTCATGTTTCTGCTTTTATTGAAACAATTTCCCTTCAGGATGAACTATCCCTTTAAGGTGAATGAATACCAGTTGTACGTCATATTATGACGAACAAATGGTATTCATTCATCGTAAAGGGATAGGTTCTCTCCCATATGTTGTGTACAGTATAACTCCATAAATTGTTCTTTTTCTGTTCTTGACAACGGAATGATTTTTGTCCGTACAGGTTAGCGTGTAACTGTTTTATCCTTTGACTATTTTCATCTTTCTCTATTGAAACCAACTTCATTTCAGGGTGAACTATCCCTTCAAACAAAGTAAAGAGTTAACGAAATAATGAAACGAACATAAAATTGATCTCCTTGAATGCGTCTAAATATAAAAATAAAAAAAAACACAAGGAGGACCACGGAGACTATACAAAGAATAGTTCTTTAATCTAAAAATCAATTTAAAATAACATACCTGTCATTTTATTATTAGAACCCCAATGCAAATATAGACACTCAAATATGCACTTGTGTCTTGATTAAGAAAAGCAAGTGAGCAACAAACTATTATCGCACCTAATGCAAATATAGACGTAGACACCTGCTTATGTTAGACCATGGAGACGTGGTGCTATTTTTGGTTACGAGTGTTTAAAAAAAAACGCGATAAGTACTTCTATCATACCTAATGTAAACAATACACACAGACAAGATCTATTCATGTAACAATATGAAGAGAGACTTGCTTTTTAATCATTGTGTCTTAATTTAGAGAAACAAAGTAGGCAAGTACTTTTATCATACCCAAAGCAAATACCGACGTAGCTATGTGGAAATGACAATGAAGGTGTTCATTTTTATGGATAAGAAAAGTGGTTGCTATTTTTGGTTACGAGCGTCTTAATTCAGGAAAGTAAATAGGATATATCTATACACGTCATAACTGATACAAATATAAATCTAGCTGTATCGTTATAATATATGTTCATATCATCGAGCCGGATGAGGCAATCACCAGGATTATTTGTTTTTTTGTCAAGTGATTGATCATAGTCTGGCCATTGAGCTATATCGATGGTATGACCTATGAACGCACTTTCAGATGCATGTTTGAATCCAGTATTCATGAATACTTTGTTAAAGGAATAGTTCACCCTGAAATTAAGTTAGTTTCAATAAAATCAGACATAATGGAAGATTTATATTAGTGAAGATTTGATGAAAATCCGTCTTCTTGCACAAACCCCAATGACCTGGCCCTGCGATTCAGCCAGTCGCAGAGTCGTACGACTGATCAGATCGTGTCGTCGGTGGTGGCCTTTAGGGAGCAACATCCAGGGGCGTAGACAACGGGGGGGGGGGGGGGGGGGGGATGAGGGGGATGCATCCCCCCCCCCCACTTGACAAGGTGGGGGGGATGGCGTGTACAATCATCAGCCCCCCCCCCCCCCCCCCCCCAGGTTGGGGGGAATGATATTTTCTTACTTGATCATTCATAATGATGATAATAATAGTAAAAATAATAATGATAACAATTATAATATTAATAATGATAATTATCATGATGATCATATTAATCCTCATCATTATTGTAATCGTGTTTATTGGCACTTGTATTAGACGCATTCATACGGTGAAAGCCAATTCAGGCGGTAAAAAAAAAAATCTTACAAGTATTTTGTGGTTATCTTGTGGTTTGTCCTCACTAAGCAAAATAGCATAACTTTTTATCAAAGAGGTTTTTGGCAAAGTACTTTGGCAGGATTGTTTCCCACCTTATTGACTAACTTCTGTGTGAAAATCACATTAATCAAAATATCCAATAAGTCATGCGTGAGTGGGCAAATTTAAGAGGCAAAATGTAACTTTTCAAAAGTCACAAGGGTAATTTGGGGTTTCTGTCATATGAATTTTTGATGAATTCCATTTCTAGTCCATATCTTATGTCATTTCATTGTTCATCATCCGTCTCTCGATGCACGTACACCTATCCCGACATTTAACCCATTTAACCCGTTTAAAAAATACTTCTCCCTCTTGAGTTTGAAACTTTTAAAACCCTTTATTTTTGTGAAAAAATACAACTGGATATTTTGACAAAGATGTAACATCTTCTCTTATGTAAACATTGGAAGTCATTTCCGTGTCATGGTTGAGTGAATACACTTTGAAAATCGCAGAAAATAAAGAAATGCAAAAATCTACTGTTAAAACGGCATAAACAATTACCCTTGTGACTTTTGAAAAATCTACATTTGTGCCTTTAAAATTTGCCCACTCATGCATGACTTATTGGATTAATGTCATTTTCACACAGAGGTTAGTCAATAAGATAAGGAACAATCCTGCAAATTATTTTGCTCAAAACCGCTTCGATAAAAAAAATATACTATTTTGCTTGGGAGGGGGGGGGGGGTACTTTTTTTTGTTGTGTTTAGAAAACAAAAACACGTGGTGAGTCCGGTAAGCAGGAGGCCTTTTCTTCCTTAACTTTTGAAGGGGAAAATATATGTGAGTGTGTCCCTTACATAATTCACAGCGTGAATTGTTTTCCGGATTGTAGGATGGCTCATAGTAAGAAGTTGAAAACATCAAAGATCACTTCTTTTTCAAGCATAATGAGAAAGAAGAACATGATGGCGAACAAACGTATACATCAAAATCGGATAATGTCGGAGAAAGGCCTGTTCTTACGGAAGTTCAACCAGAAGAAAGTACCGTTGAGGGTGATGGAGCATCTGAGGCGAAAGATGATGATGAAACTGATGCCGGTTTTAACGACTGGGTTAGCCCCAATCACCCCCAACTTCTTCCATTCTCGTACTAGAAACTAAACCGCAGAAAATTGTGTTTCAAGCCAAATGGTACCAAAATTACCCCTGGATCCATTACGAACCCTCCCTGCAAAATATGTGTCAGTCCATTCCGTACTCGTATGCCACGGTGTGTAGATCTCGTCGAAACTATGACTGTCCATTTAAGGCGTAGTACAATGTGTGTGTGTGTGTGTGTGTGTGTGTGTGTGTGTGTGTGTGTGAGTATGTGTGTGTTTGCGTGCACGCTTGTGTATGTTATTTTACCTCATTAAGTATGCATCAGATTGCACGATGTCAAGTTCAAAATTGCAAAAGCTCCCTACCGTGGGAGGGGGGGCACCCCCCTCCCACACCCTCCCCTCGGCTCGGTCGCTTCGCTCCCTCTCGAGCGTTGGCATCCCAGTCATCCCCCCCCCCCCCCCCCCCCACCAGGTGTACGAACCTGTCTACGCCACTGGCGACACCCAAGGCTTCCATTATATTACATGTTCTTGTTGTTATTGTTGTTGCTGGTTGATTTTAGGCGCGTGTTCCATCACACCCGATTATGTACACGCCGGCATAGTAGTGGGTCGAATGCAGCTGGCTGGCTTTTCGGAAGGGAGTCTATATACGTGATGATATATATGATATAAACACAAGAGCAAAACGTTTACTTTTCTGCTCATGTTGTTTCGTGCATTTTGATATTTATACTTCCTGTCTTGCTTCTTTATAATTGCCCAGGTGGATGAAGAGTTGCGCAAGCAGAGCTTCGTCTACAACTCCTTCCGCGAGAAAGGCACCATAGCGCCACCTCACGTTCACATCGTGTCAGCCGGTTCGTTCGAAAGGCTCCACGACTATATTTTGGAGCACAGCACGACGACGGCGAACCAGTACAAGGTGCCACGGAAACTACGAACCACTGGGATGCTCAAACTTATGCTAGACAGCTCCGTCTGCGCGTCTGAAGTCAATTCAAACGCTAGCTAACTCTTTAAGTGCCATATGTTGTGGGTTTTTTCCACCAGCAATGAACGCAACTCCCATACAGTCGGGTTCGTTTCCACACGAGATGGAGGGTGCTAAAAAAAAAAAAAAAACACATATAGAGAAGTTGGCCTAGGTCCGTGAAGGTTCGAGCGTGATCTGATATTAACGTTTGTAATAAACAATGATAAAGAGGATATGGTCAGTAGAAGTTGGCTCGCAGGCTTACTGCTTAGTTTGGGAAAAATGGTGTGTCTACTTATGCGCGAGTTCAGAATGCATTGTATAAGGGTAAAACACTAATATCTCTCTTACTCAAATACATGTATCTGCCACGGACAAGTGCTTACATGCATGTACGCTGGTAGTATGTTGGGGTAACTCTACATTCACAGCTTGCATGATATAGCTTAATACAAGGTATACTCGTTCTTGCTAATCCATTAACTCAATTTGTATATGATTATTGTCCTTTTAAGATGATTAGCTTGCTTATCAATCATGCTGGATGTGTTATTGTTTTAAAATGAGTAAAAAATGATTGAACTAAACTGAAATAACGTTTTCGAGAAGAGAATTCACGCACCCAAAGCATAAAGAGCCGTTGTCAATACAACATTACAACCTTATAAAGTTATGAAATTGTTCATATCTACAAAAGAAAAATTATATCCTATGTAAACGTGCGGCAACCAGTTGATGTACCGTTTTTTTATTTTGTTGGCAACAACTATTCATTTGAGTGAATTTTCCTTTATCATAATCGAGCCGGATTTACGTTAGAAGAGCATTTTGTTTGGCATACAGCCAAATGGCAGGCACCGGAAAATACGCTTATTTTATTTTCAGCGAGGTAGTCGTGACCTTCACTTGACCTCTCAAAGACCTTCACTTGACCTCTCAAACCGCGGAAAACGTCTCCTTTTCAAACTGTGATATCTTCATGAATATACCATATTTTCGTGTGCTTTCTTTTGTAACTGTATGTTGGAGGTCGAAATTTACCAAGTGTGAAAAAACATTTCATTAAAACAGGCAGAAAAATATTGCAAATTCGAGATATATATGTGGTTCTAATACAAATTTTAAAAAATGAAAATAAACTCTATATTTCAATGTCAATCGCTTTTGAGCCCCTAACATTTAGAGGTCATCTGAAGCGGAATTTATAGTACTTTATGGAGATACCATTATTTTTCAACCTCCCCCTATAGAAGGGTCGGGATCCAGCAAAATATCAACCATGTTCAAATCCAAAATGAGCGAGATATGACAAAGTTGTCAACGATCCGAACCAGCCAATCATAGTCCACGATAATAAGGAAATTCCACCGGCGATCCAAGGATCGCGGACTATGATTGGCTGGTTAGGATCGCTCACAACTTCGTCATATCTCGCTCATTTTGGATTTGAACATGGTTTATGTTTTGCTGGATTAAATTCGACAAAAACAATTGCAAAAAAGAAAGAAAATACAAGTTACAGTTTGGGCAATCATTCAATCCCCTGCCCACCGCCCCCCCCCCCCCCCCCCCCCCCCCCTCTCTCTCTCTCTCTCTCTCTCTCTCTCTCTCTCTCTCTCTCTCCTTCTCTCTATCTGTCACTCTCTTTGTCTTTCTATCATTTCTAATAATTTGTATCGTTAAACGATCATTTTACAAGTACTACGTCAGAGGCGGATCTACCTTTTTGCTAAGGGGGGGGGGGGGGAGGGGGGGGGGAGGCGAGGGGAGGCGGTCAGTAATGCCAAGGTCAGAGGCGAGCTAGACATGAAATTTTGCGCGCGGGTTTTCTGTCAAAGATTAGCCTAGGTACTAGGCTGTGAGGTGCATGGACACAACCAAGTGTGTTAACAACTATGTCTGGTAACGCAGACTATGCCCCAATGACGTCATAGCTCCTATGGCTTCTTCCCTCTCCCCCTAGAGCGAGGATGGGATGGGGCATAGTCTGTGTTTCCAGACATAGTTGTTAACAGACTGGGATGTGTCCATGCACCTCACAGCCTAGTACCTAGGCTAGTCGAAGATAAAATGTAGCCATGTTACGCCCCCCCCCCCCCCACCCCTAGATCCGCCTCTGTGCGTTGCAGTTTATCATATTATAACATTTATTATGAAATATCTTTCTGAGAATGTTCAATTTTTTTCTTTCCGGTTTCCAATACTTACTAGCATTGCTTGATGCATGTTGATTATTTGCCTTGTTTTCATCACATATGAATAGCTTATTTTGAATTGAATAATCATTAAATTATTCATCTCTTCTATATGTTTGCAATATGGTGTAACGGTAAAAGATACTATAAAAACGAAAAACATGGTAATTACAATTTGACAATCATTCTCGTCATTAATTTACTGTTGCTTTATGGTAATAATTCTAAGAGCTTTTGAATACTTCATGATATCCCCAATGTAATAATCTATTGAAAATTTATTTTTATACTGTCTTGCTGAATATGGTTAACTTCAATTACGTTTTTTGTAAAATCATTGTTCTTTAAATTGTGTATATTATGAACAGTTGGTTAGTGATCATTTGTATATGTTTGTGATTGTATTTCTTACTTTATTCTCCTGAATTCAAAGGATTAAACGATTCCAGTACATGTATAATTTGATAGACAAATCACTAGATTCGTCACTGTGGGTTATTTATGCATGGTCTAATATTTACAAACGTTACTCCCTTTTTACTCCTGAAAAGATATATCACGAAAATTGATGTTTTTATTTATAACCTTTTTGTATCTTTGGCTGAGTTCACCACAAAATGCCCTAAGTAGTACACTTCTATGAATTAAGCTTTCATGCCAATTTGAAGTTCTAGAACGCGATTGAATAATAATAACAATAATAATAATGATAATAATAATAATAATAATAATAATAATAATAATAATAATAATAATAAACAACCATGTTTATATAGCGCATAACACATATACATAAGAAGTCTCTATGCGCTTCAAGGAGCAAAGAAAAAAAGAAATGAGGTTACTGAGTTCCTTAAATCATTTTGACATTTGGAATAAGTGTGTTTTAAAAGCAGACTTTACCTATCTAGGGTTATTTACAGCGCCTAGAAGATGTAGGAGAGAGGGAGTGAGAGAGAGGGAGAGAGAGGGAGAGAGAGAGAGAGAGAGAGAGAGAGAGAGAGATGGAGAGAGGGGAGAGAGATGTGTTTTTGGGGGGGGGCGGGGCGGGGGCCGGGGCGAAGTATATCCGAGCATGGAGGGATCGAGAAGAGAGATTCATGTTCGGAGAGGTACTTTAATACTTCGGCATCACAGTGGTGAAAACACACATCCGCTCGATTTGAGGCTCAGTCCCTCATTAACAACCCCTAGATTCTTAAAATTTCGTGGCAATCATGCCATGCGGGTTTTAAAGCACTTCATTATCATGGTGATTGCTACCAACGTTTGAAATGTATATATTTTTTTTAAATAAACATAACAAAAAAGTAAGCCCCCCTAAGCAAAATAGCATAACTTTTCATAAATACATCGTGCATTATACCCTAGTCACATTAGAGGCGGAATATGCCGGAAGGCCGTCGGAATGAAAATTCTTGGCACATTCCTGTATATTCGAAGTGCATTCTAAAAATTCTGACTGCATTCTGAGTGCGTTCCAAATATTTGGGTCCATTCTTGTGTCCGGCCCGAATGTTTTGCTCATGCTCAAATCTTTCGAGGTGTATTCGAACTGGAAAAATATCGAACGGCATTCAAAGTGCCCTCCAACAGCACTCTGACTGCATTCCAAATATTCTGACCACATTCCAACAACATTCGAAACATTCCGATCGCATTCGTGGGATAATAGTGAGCTTTCGTTTTGAGGACGGACGGGCTCCAGTACGGTAATCCGACACCAAGATCGATCTGCGCATGCGCCACCGCCCGCTCTGGAATCCGCGCGGGGAATCGAGAACGTGAATTCTGAGATTTCTCGTCCTCGACGAGTAGAGGACAGCAGCCAATCAGCGCCCGTACAGATGATGTAATGCAAATCGCACGTGCCCGGGTGAGGGGCCGGTAGGGGGTGTGCCAGATGACACCACACGCACCGCCGTTCGCGTTCTCTGTCTTTTAGCGAAACTGCGTGTGAATTGCCGCGGACGGACGGCGAGAACAGATTGCTCACTGATCTCGTTTCCGTCCGCGGGGTTGTAACGAAAGCTCCCTAATAGCATAAAAGCACGGCTAGCTGTTGCTGCAACGTCAGTCAGCATTGAGGAGTCACTGAGGAGCATTGAGGTCATGCCGCATTCGAACGGCATTTTTACATATTTAGATCAATTCGACATTCCCTCACGAATGTGGCTCGAATTTTGAAAAATTTGCACTCCGGCTGGTTGTGCTTGATTCCTGCAGATTCCGAATAAGTGTGACGGAGGGTTCAGGCACGATCGACAGGAAACACGACACACTAAAACGTGTTTTTATCACAAAGAGAATTTTATATCGTGTTCACGGAAAGATTTTTTTATATCCCCATTGTGTGTGGGTATAGGGTGTGACCAAATTTCGTACCACGATTATACCGCCATACTTTCACGCTAGATCAAACCTATAGACATAATAGCTGTGCTTAAATATTAGCAGTGAGCATATATCAAATTGTCGCTTATATCAGTAATGCACGCATAAACATCGTACTTAACAGTGTGCTGGTTGACAAGGGGTTAATATATATCACGACGATACTGGGTGTTTCTCCACTTGGGAGCGAGGAGGTAAAAGTGCTTTGAACGTTGCTGCCCGATCGCCTCACTGGTCGGTTGGATACATATCGAGACAGCCTAGCTGTGAGCGGATTCCTTCATCACACTCTCTCTCGTCTCTCTCTCCCTCGTTCGGCCAGTGTTGGTATTGACCGATACTTTGCTGAACTTGACGGAATACCCGCGTGCAAGAAAGTATCGATCGTTCTCTTCGATTATCATAGCAGTTTAGCAATGGCCAGGCCATCTATCACGTCCAGACTCATTCTCGCAGGAGCGGTACAACTCGCCCTGGGTGCCTTTACCATACACTACACCTGGGGTGGGGAAGAGGAAGTGGAACTATGGCAACAAGTAGCAGGAGGTATGTTCAGTCTGAATTCATCGTTATCGTGATCAACAATTAAGTACAATGTACAATTGTAAAGTACAATTAACCTCTATGAAGTCAATCTCTATCAAAGTTATGCAGAGTAATTTGCGTGCCAAAAGATACACAATTATGTTAGAACCTTGTCACTTTAGGACGATAATCGTGACAATGAGGGGTTTCCAATCACGATTGAGTTATTAGAGACACTAGTTAGTTTGCGCTACGATCAAAAGTTATACAAGTCAGGGCGACTGTAACATATATGACTGTAAACATAATAATAATAATAATACATACATACATACATATACTTTTTATAGCGCACTTTCCATCTTAACTACTGTAGATGCTCAAGGCGCTTCAGAGCAAATTAAAGAGAGAGAAAAAATACCATACAGGTATGAACTTGTATGTCTAAAAGCACCATTATACAGGTATGTCTTTAGGTTGCCCTTGAAGGTGGTCACTGACGTCAGGGTTTTCAAACTCTGTTGAAGAGAATTCCACAGGGTTGGCCCTGCATATGAGCAAACGCCCGTTCTCCCCACGATCTCTTTGAAACCGGAACTTGCAAAAGACCGGATGTGGAGGATCTTAATGTTCGTGATGGTTGGTAGTTGTGGATTAAAGATTTATTGTAACTGGGGGACGTTCCGTTGACAATATGAAAGACTAAAAGAAGTATTTTAAAGGCAAGGCGTTCCCTCAGGGGCAACCAATGAAGACTTTTCAAGACAGGGGTGATGTGGCTTGTCGGTTAAAGTTACAATGCGTGCAGCTGCATTTTGTAACTTCTGCAGTTTCTCAATTTGAGCGTCTGGTAAGTTGTATAGGAGGCCATTACCAAAATCAAGCCGCGACGAAATGAGTGAATGTACTAGTTTCTCTGTTGCAGAGCGAGTGAGATACTTTCTTATAAATCCAATGTTGCGCAATTGATAGCGGACTGATCTGCAAATACTTGTAATCTGATTGGACATTGACATATGGAAGTCAAAAACAACACGAAGGTTGCGACATGATTTTGACAAGGGAATGTTTCAACCTGAGATGGAAATGGAATCAATGTCTAATTTATTGAGTTGAGATTTTGAGCCGAAAAGTAAAAACTCACATTTACTTTGGTTTAAAAGTAAACATGTATGTGCAAATATTGAATCGTTGGCGCGAAGCACGTATAACCGTTCAAATTAAGCACTGCGCCCGAATCAGACAGAAGATACGTGCATACGTGCACACGTACATACGTACGTATACATACACATGATTGGACCGAATGGTAAATGCATCGTGCCAAACTCAGTCGCTCTCCAGCTATTTCAAGTGAAAAGTATACAATGGTTATCCTTGCAGTTCCACGATATTGTAAAGAGCTCAATAGAATCCTCGTACAGAATACAATATGATATTTTCAATGCACTTCATAAAAAAAAAACATTATTGACTAAAACTGCATGACACGAATCGTTAAACGTTCTATGGCTAAAGCGGGCCAGCGTAGTGCGTACATTAAACGAATTGTACTGTACATGGTGTCGTTTCATTTTCCACGCTGTCTATACATGTACATACATATGTGCTTGTATACTGTATGTATGCGTTGTATACGGGGCCGGGGGTGAAGTGTAGACCTGTAAGAAGCTCGACCATCGTAACGCGTAGGTTTAACTTAGACTATACTAAACGTAGACTAACTTTATGGGGCGCAGAGTGTATCATCTGCATGATGCTGTCACAAAATCATTGATTTTCATCACAGAATCACAACAGTGGGTGATCATCTGAGGATAAACTCAAATACCATACTCATATTCCAAGGACAACATCAATGATACCAAATTAAAAATAATGTTTCATGATTTTTTTTATTCGTGGCTTCCCATGGAGTTAGTCCAGATTTGACACATACGTGCCAATACGAACAGTTAGGTCTCTAAGCACCATTTTGTCTTCCTCGGGGAGTGTTGAATAAGGGAGATATAAAGTTTAAAACTCATGTTTGGCTTCTAGCTACTTGATATGAATGTACACTTTATGTTGGTGGTATCTGAGTGGAATAGCGAGAATTACTTGTGTACATACGCATTTGGAACTGCATACCAGTGCCATGCGCCATTGCAACCTATTTAAGTACATAGATCCCCATAGTAGTGTCAGACTGTGTATTGCCTGTATTGTAGGAACCCGGCTATTAAAACTGCCATATTTCTTGCGTGCGAAAATGGTACTTTCGCTTTCGCTTTGCGGTCTAAATAATGTCATTCACCGTGACAATGCAACTCTGACCCGAAAAAAGGAACCTAGCAGAAGTCCAGTCAGGTCATATTAAGTTCATTTAGTACGAGGCAGTTTTTAATAAAGACAGCCATGACCAGGATAGCAAGAGTGGTACAGGTTTGATATTGTACATTTGGAATTGGTTTACGTGAGACTACCTACCCAAAACGATTTGAAGTATGAAAGTCAAACTACAAGCCCATAACAGTTTCTTTTCAGTTCCTATATTCACGATATTTTGAATCACAGGGAAGCTCTTAAGCGCTTTTTTTCTTCTACATATCATGGTATAATGGTATATTGAAGGATGGGATACATGGGATATACTACCTTTAAATTGAATAAATGTCAATTTCGTTGTTTCTTTTCCTGTACACCATTTACGTATACACGTTGATAAAGAATACTGAATGAAAACGAGCCAAAATCCATGTCAGAAGGTGTCTCTTTCCCACAAATTATTGCATCGAAATTGAAGATAATTTCTGCGAAAATAACACGTTTGCCTTGTTCCACGTATTTCAACACGTAACTACACACCGGGGGGGGGGGGGGGGGGGGATCTATACTAAGGCGTAGGCTAACACGTTTACATCAGAGTTGAACCGTTGATTGTTCAGAATTTTATAAGCAAGTCGTATTAGTGGGTCTCAATATGCGGAGGGCGAGCCCAAAAGCATGAAACGGTTTCTTCGAATTTTCTATTTCACATAACTATAAGCCACTTCTGACATTGTTCAGTTGTTGTTGCAAGAAGGCAGGTACTTATAGCGCTACCTACAGGCTATTTTGGCATTGGCAAGTTAGACACAAAATTCTGTTATTATGTCCATGGGGCTACCATTACATATCATAACATTCCATTGAAAACTCAGTAAAGTTGAGACCCCCTCGAAGCATTATTCGAATAAATCTGAAAGTTCCCGAGATGAATACTGGCTTCTCTCTCTCTCTCTCTCTCTCTCTCTCTCTCTCTCACCCCCCATGTGACGCTCTCGCCTACCCCTCCCTATATACCCCATTCCTTCTGTGGGTGATACTGCGATCGATCGTGAGTCATGGAGATTTGGATATTTCCTCCGAGGCACATAACTTAGTGGATTCTGCCTCTAATAACTAAGGAATGTATACTCTGAACAAACTACTGGCTAAGGATTGAATTACAAGTTTTGTATAAAAAAAAAGAAAAAAAGATTGTGATTTCGTAAACTATATGTAGCGGTTAGGGGATTAGTTTGAATATTTTGACTGTTCAGTCCGAATAAAGTCGATCAGGTAAGGTTTTTATTGTACTTCTTTAGTTTTGTTCTTTTCTTTTGGGGGGTCAGCGGGAGTTTTCTTTTGCGCCTGAATATAAACCTAAAGAGAAAAGACATCCCGAATAGAGATTGACCTAAACCGTTCCTATGCCAAATAGAATTCTCTCAAATGGAATTTGGGTGAATTATTGGTGAAAAATGTCTTTTTTCATACTTTGCGTGCCACATGCTGTGCCTTTTTTTTTCACAAGAACTACACACCCAATTCACATAGAACAGCAGTTCATCTGGCACACAAAGGGTGTAGAATCCTCTTCAATACCACAATACGCATTCTCAGTTAAAGGGATAGTTCACCCTGGAGATAAGTTGGTTTCAATAAAAGCAGAACAACGAAAGAAACACATTAGTGAAGGTGTGACGAAAATCCTTCAAGGGATAAGAAAGTTATGCTCTTTTGAAGTTTCAGTTTTGTAACGTCACATGCGAGGTGCTCTCCCATACGTTGTGTGATGTATGATTCCATATATTGCTCTATTTCTGTTTTTGATGAAGGATTTTTTTTCATAAGGGCTTATGTGTAAAAATGTGTTTCTAATGATGTACCAAATGCACAGGTAAAAATGATGCATATCCTGTTGAGAAAATGGACTTTTAAAAAATGTACACAACTTACTGGAGAAATCTTATCCTTTGACAGATTTTCATCAACCTTCACTAACAGGACTAATATGTTTCTTTCATGTTTTTGCTTTTAATTGAACCAACTTTATTTCAGGGTGAACCATCCCTTCAATGTAGCGTTTGGCCGCGAGTTGGAGACACATAAAACCAACTGGAATGGGGGGGGGGGGGGGGGCTGATATCCACAATTGACACAGCAACTAATTCTTGGACAAGAAGCACACTTTCAACTTACCATGGATTGACAAATGTGCAGAACACAAGCAATAAAAGTCACCTTGTATGTTTCGCAATATCCTTCATATCAACACATTATTCTGCACATAAATTGTGTTCTACCTTCTGACCTTGATAGACCAAAATTTTCCGATTTTACTGAAACTGATTTGAGCTACTTATCTATTTGATCTACTTCCCTTGAGAGTAACTTACTTTTTTGTACCGGAGTGCCCCTTTAACCCTTCCCATTGATATCATGTTTTTGGAATGTGTCTTTATTTACAAAAGCCAGGCCACTTGCGAAGCTATCGGATATCTGCGGGTGGATATACAATTTCATGTCAATACGGTGAAATATTATGTTATTTTCATTTTGTTGAAAGGCACTTTAAGGCTAGGATTACTACAACATTGTACAACTTCCAAATATTATCAGGGTTTTATAAAAAAAAAAAAAAAAATTATTTGACAAATCTTTTTGTGGACCCCGATCAAATCTCCTTTATTTACTCTATATCTTATATGTACAGTTTTGCCATTTTGCAGGAAAGAAAATGTGGGAACAGCACGAAAATGGAATGAAATACTGTATACAAGCTTTCCTTACAATATCAGAGCTGGACTCTGACTTGGAGCGGAATCACATTGATTGCTAGATTCTGAGAAGGTTCCTGTATTCCACAGAGACAGATAGCTCAGCTGACCGATGCATTGGCTGGTGCTAAACGGTATATCAATGTAGACTATGATTGCTACGAAACAGTGTGCTTCAAAGGTAGACACGGATAGTTTTCACTTTTCCTGAAAAAGTTCGTCGAGCTACAGATGCAAGATTTATACATAAAATTGTTTAAATACCAAAACAAATGGAAATAAATCAATAAAAGTAGGGTATTCAGGTGATCCAGTTTAATAATATTGTAAAAGCGCTACACCACATTTAGAAAAATATCATCCCATAAGATTAACATTGATGCGATGTACCTTGCGTTTATCACTATGTCATATTTTTTCTCCCCTATTCAACAGGTGTGTTTGGAGCATTGTGCCTTGCAATGGCAGCACTTTCCTTCTGGCTGTCGACAATGCGGATTTCCTGCACCCACACGCTCTTTTCGGCGTATGTTCAAGCCGCCATCTCATGGCTTATGTTCACCACTCGCCATTCCAAGGTCAAGCGCGTCAGGAAGAGCTGGGGGAATCCCCGACAGGAACAAGAGGATCTCCTTCAGAAGATCCTGACAGAAAACAGGAAGACCCTCTACGTGAAAGAGTTTGGCTTGGAGGCGGTGACGTCACTCCAGGAACTCAGGAAGGCGCACTCCCTGACGACGTATGAGCGTTACAGACCGTACATCGATCGCATGGCCAAAGGCGAGACGGGATTGCTCACAATGGGTGTCATCGAACGCTTTGCGCTCACATCAGGCAGGACTGGCAAGTCCAAGATGATCCCCTATCCGAAGGCTCTCCTAAAGTCTGCGTTCAGCCATTTGATTGCCGTAGATGCCGAGCTGATCGTGACGGAGTTCGGCATGGACAGCTACGTTCGGCGGGATATCAACATGTACACCGCCCCGAAGTTACGGTACAGCGAGTGCGGGATCGTGATGGGGCCGGCGTCTCTGATCCCTAAGTGGTTCAAGCCGTTCTTGGTGATGTATACTACGCCTGGAGCTGGCTATGACATCAGTGATCCGACCGATGCAACTTACGTCCACATGTTGTTCGGGCTCAAAGACCGCAACCTCCGCGGAATCAACGGCAACTTCACCTCAAACCTAATGTCCGCCATGCGATTGATCGAAAGCCGTTGGCCGGACCTCGTCCGCGACATAAAGGAAGGAACGATCACGACCAAGAATGTCTCGCCAGACATCCACCGAAGTCTCGTTCGGTCAATGGGGGGTGGGGACCCGGAGAGAGCGGCTGAGCTGAAGGAGCAGTTTGAAGAAGGATTCGAGGGAATCATCAAGCGAGTGTGGCCGCACATTGACCGTGTTCAAGCCGTCGATTCCGTTGGGATTAAAGACGTCCTTCAAAACACCTACGTGAAAGGTGAGTTTAAGAAAACGTACGAGCAGGTCGATCTTCTTTTTTCCTTTGAGTTCGATCTGACACTACCATGAACTCCATGACACGCACAGGCAGCCAGCTTCAATTAATTCTTGTCGGGAAAGGAAATGACATCACCATAGAAATCTCAAACCACATGCAAATTATGACTTGGTATTCCATCACGTTGACCATCCTTATTGGCCAAGAAGATAAGGAAATGCTGGTCTATGTAATTTGACTTCCCGATCCGTCCAAAGATAACATAATAATATATCATAATATAGTATTGAACTGCTTCTTACCTTATGATCGTCATCAATTATAGTTATATATCACAGATAATTCAATATACGAAAGGCACCCATATAGTGACTCCAACGTTTACAATATTTCAATTAATCGTAATCGAAATTTGTTTGTTTTTCGTTCAATAATGCTTCTTTAGCCAAACCATATTCAGCGCTAGAGGCTAGTTGGTTTGTTTTCATGTTAGCCATATAAGAGAAGCGAGGACTCGTCATATCACACAAAGTGCTCCACTGTCGTTCAATAGTCGGCGCGTGATCGATGCATCTCGCAGTCACATTTGCCGCTTCCAGGCTAGTGGACTCGAGTAGTATGAGACCGGAAGTGGATATGACCGCAACAACAAAACTGGATGTCGCTGCGCGTTGCATTATTGGATGACCTTCCGTTTATGGGGTACGGAGGATGGTTACTGTTCGATATTCCGAAGGTTCGTTATTCCGCAGGTTCGTAATTCCGAAACACGTAGATTGCCTATACCTCGATGTTCGTTATTCCGAAGGTTCGTTTTTCGGAAAGTTCGTTAATCCGAAAATAAAATAGGCTTCGTTATTCCGAAGGTTCGTAAATCAGAAAACGAAATAAGGTTCGTTAGAAACTGAAATAAGCTGTGGCGAAGCCGGGAAAACCGGAAGGGCGTTTTCGGACTAACAAACCTTTTTACGTTTTCGGACTAACGAACCCTCGGAATAACGACCCTTCAGACTATTCGAACCTACGGAATAACGAACCTTAGGAATTAACGAGCGTTTCCCCGAAGAATTACCGTTTGTTTGTCTTTCCTAAATCTTCGCAAGGTGTACCACTGTTCGGCCCACTCCTAGGTGCTACGGAGGGGATATTTGGCTGCAACTTGTGGCCACGGAGAACCGGGGTGGACCGGTATGTGCTGTTTCCGACCACATGCGTTATGGAGTTCATCCCAGAGGATAAGATGTAAGTGGACATGTGGATGTTAACAGTAAAGCCTACCACAGTCTGTTAGTCGTAAGGGCTATGACTGGAAATGTAACGTCACGTTCTTGCATAAACCCAATGACCAGGTCCTACGGCTCAACCAATCGCAGGTCGTACGTCTGATAGGATCGTGATATCTTAATATTATCGATAATACCTAGCCCATTTAGGCGTTGTGACGTACCCCTGTAATCCATATGACTGTGGAAATCAATTGGTAATCGACATTATTGATAAAATGTTCGAGGTTCAAATTCACGGGACTATTAGTAGTTACATATCTAGCTCTAGTGTCCGCGTTTTGAGGATGGCGACCCAAAATGTCGGTCCCTGATGTAAATAATAATTTTTTATTCATACACATCTTTAAAAGCATAAAATCACATATACTCACATATACACACATTCACATCCATTTTCTTTGAATGGTTTCCCTCCAAATCCCAGCATGGAAGACCAGCCAGAGACATTCTTCATTGATGAACTCCAGGTCGGGGGCGTATACGAGCTCGTCCTCACCCAGAGCTTTGGTGTCTACCGCTTCAGATACGGCGACGTCATCAAGGTAGTTGACTACCACAAAAACACACCCGTCATCGAGTTCATGTACAGGTATGTTATATTCTGTATTGGTTACGTATATATTGAAATACACTCTTAGCCATTACATTACCGGGACTTGAAACCCCCATTGGGCTAATACTCATCTTCATGGCAATAGTAAGGAGAAAGTTAAACTAGAATGAAAGCCTGCCCTTATGGAACATGTGGATAGAACACAGTGTTGCCTCTTCGATAAAAAGTTATGCTATTTTGCTTGGGGGGGGGGGGGCTTACTTTTTTGTTGTTTTTATTTCTGAGTGCGGCAAAAGGAGGAATGTGAGCAAAACAGCCTGCTACAAAGACAGCTGATTAGATAGGTGGACGATAATGAAGAATTTGATGAATTGAAATAACTCATGAAGATTTGAAATAAAAGAATTAACTAACTCTGCAAAGATTTTCGTGTTATTTTATTTGTAGTAAGTTTATAAAAAATCTTATTGATGCTCTTATTTTCGCTCTATTTTCCTCTTTCTGTCTTGATCCATTCCCATTTCTCCCCTCCCCTCCCCCTCCCCCCTCTCTCTCTCTCTCTCTCCCTCTCTCTCCCTATCTCCCCCTCCCCTCCTCCTCCCACCCCTCTCTCTTTCTCTCTCTCTCTCTCTGTCTCTCTCTCACACACTCATTCTCTCTCTTCTCCGGCACAGGTCCGGTCAGATCCTGAACGTCGCCACGGAGAAACTCGACCAGGGCATCGTAATGAGGTCGATGGAAGCAGCGGTCAACCAGTGGGCTGACGTGACGCTCCGTGACTACGCCGTGGCGGAGAGCGCGTTACTGGACCAACTAGGTGCCGTACCAAGGATGTCTAAGCACATGGAATGCCAGCAGCCATTTAATTAATGCGGAATCATTGTACTCTACTTCTAGTCACAAAAGAATGCTTTACAAAGATTTTCTCTTTGATCTCCCATGTTCGAATCCGCCGATTCTCTGGTTGATTGTTATCTGAATTTGACGTATAAGCAAAATCGGATGCGCAGAAGAATTGGGGGAAATATCCTCACCCCATATACTTGCGCAGTTGTGACATGTAATACCTACGATGCATATATAAAGATTCAATCGCGGAATATTGTTACAATATGGAAAAAGGGCTCTAAAAATGATATCAAGTTGCAGTACAAAAGTCTCAATTTCACAATGTTCCGCATCATATTCCATTAAAAAAAAAATTGCATGAAACGTTACTTTCAGATAATTTTCCTTTCGGTCAAGTAACGTGAAAAACGTGCGCAGCTGCGCCCAAACTGGTATTTTCATCTAAAAAGGTATCAAATTTTGTATTTGCTTGTCCTTATTAACTCCATTATAAGCACTTAGTGACAAAATTAAAAGTTCAGCAGCGAAAGCTGAAATGTATGCATTTATAGAAATGTGTTTCATATTTATTGATTTATTGATATCAATTCTCGGCGTGTGATTTATAACATGTCCATATATCAAATTTACATTTTAAACATTTATTTCCTTCCCTTCTTCTTCACAATTAAAGAATATTGAAAATACATTGTCAAATGATGACATTGAATCAATAACGAGATTTAAACATTAGATATGTCATATGTTTCATAATGTCTGATTCATTCTTGTGTTTCTGATCTGGACTATGCAGTGAAGCATGGGTACGACCATCGACCACACTACGTGATCTTTCTTGAGCTGGACCAGAATCTGGAAGAGCATTCTTTAGCCCAGTTGTCACTCAGCAAGGTAAGTGAAGCTGGACCCAACAATTTTATCAATTTTCTGTCAAAGGTAAAGACCCGTTTTCACAACAGAGGTTTAACTTAGACTGCGTACTAAGCATAGACTTACTTTGTGGGGCGTAACATAAATCATCTGATGCCGTCACAAGATCATTTTCATCACAGAATCACAATAGTGTGGACAAGCTCAATATACCGTAGTGATTCAGAGGATAAAATCAATTACAGTATATTGAATGGATAATAATGTGTCATGCTGTTTTATTTGGCGCCCCATAAAGTTAGTTCAGGTTTAGTACATTGTTTGCGTTAAACCTCTGCTCTGAGTACGGGCCAATGGATAGTATAGAGTACCGAAGTGATGTCGTCATGTAAGCATATTGTCAACATATTAACTGGTTCTAAACAAAAACACTTCAGTGAGAGTTTTATCGGACCGATATTATCTACCGGGCTAGTGTCGGACACCTTCAATTAGAGTCCCCGTTGTGATCACCGCTGCTTGCTCTACCCGCATAGTTTAGAACCAGTTGTCTTAACAATACGGAGCTTTCTAACCTGAGACCGAACGTCAGCTACTGGTGCGTAACGAGGTTGTGGAGATCTCGTTCGTTCTGTCGCAGAACCGCTTTCGGTTTTCACGACGGGGCCTTCGGCGATATCACGTGACTAAATGTTCATATCAAACACCGTGCGTAGAGCGGTGCGAAGCTTCGCCAACGCTGAATCATCCGAAATGGCGAGCTTCAGGCTCCGGCACAGGCTTTAACTTACACCGAGCTAGAGATATGTTGGCATTTGCATAGGCCTACTGTCTGCGATATGCTGGACGATAGGCCTAGTAATTTCTTAAACATACCCATAAACAGAAAAGTTAACCCTTACAATGTTCATAAACGAGTATTTTTGTGCAAATACCTGCGCTTATACCGTACCGATAGCTAAAACCATTTGGGCTAGGCTACTCACCCGATGTGTCGCCCGCCAGCCGCGGCGGCCAGCCTTGTCGATTTCCGCTGGGAAGCATGACTAGGCTAAAACATTAAATTCAAAACTTTCACCCAAATTTACACGATCTAAGAAACGATTTCATGAAAAATTTGATCGCATAATGATTGATAGTTTATATTTCTAGCCCTCTCAAGAAACTATTTTATGATGCAAGAAGAAGAAACAACAAAATAGACCTACCTATTCCGATTGTTAGACAAGTGAATCGCACTCACGTTGTCGTTTTCACCACAACGTGGAATCGGGGAAATTTCCCCCGATTCCCGTCGTCAGAATTGGACGGCGACGCGAGTGTAGGCTTTCGGGCATGCGCAGTGGCAAAATATGACGTCACTCGTAGTAGCTGACGTTCGGTCTCGCGTTAGAAAGCTCCCTAATAATGCTCAAATGACGTCACATTCCGGTTACGCTGCTACTTTCCAAAAGGACATAAAAGTTGTGATCTTGGCAGAGCTTTCCCCATCCGATATATCGGTGGATCACCTGAAGATTTACAAATGACAAATCTAGCCGAATGGTCCTTACGGCGGACTACTCATTAAAATTAATGAGCCTAATTGAGTGAGACTCTTGTTTCCATGTTCTCGTGTCTTGATCCGTGAACTAGAAATAGCTTGTGTGGTCATGTCGCTGCCCGGTAAGCAGTAGAATGCATGTTCATATATCCTTCTGGTTCCGAGATTTTTTTCCGACTTGTTTTCCATTTATTTGCAGGATGGAGCACGCTATCCTTACTAACTACCGCGTGTATGCTTATTTTTGTTTTGGTTTTATTTTGCAAATTTTGTTTTATTTCAATTTATTACTTTGCCGCGGCGGTAAATCGCCGGCGGCTAACGGCGAGCGCGGCAAACCGCTTCCATGTGAACGACGCTTTATGGCGGGCACGTAACCATGGTAACCTATTCAGAGACTTCACGTGATTCTAAAATCAAGCGAGAAGTGGATCTGTGGTCACTGCTGAACGGTTATGCAGTGATAGCACCGAAGTGGTGTCATCATATTCATTGTTATGCAGGTTGCTGGTTCTAAAAAACATCGTTCGGGTGAGAGTTTCACTGATCCGACATAGAGCACCGGATTGTGACGTCATTTGAGCATTATTGTCAAGACAACTGGTAGAGCAAGCAGCGGTGATCACAACGGGATTTGTAATTGGGAATGCCGGACACTAGCCCGATAGACAATATCAGACCACTAAACCTCTCACTGGAGCGAGTTTGTTTAGAGCCAATTGTCTTGACAACATGCTCATATATGACGACATCACTTGGGTACTCTATTGTGTAATGGGCTGGCGTCTGGCACTCACAAAGGGAGTGCCCGCTATGATCACCGATGTTTGCTCTACTCACAGTTTAGAACCAGTTGTCTTGATAACATGCTCGCGATCATGACGTCACCCTGATATGATGACGTCACCCTGATTAAAAAAATCGGACCTATAAGAATATTTGGATTACTTACAAAATTTACCAATTTCTTCATTTTCCGACATCTTGTGCATTTGTGTGATTCGGCCATTCTCAGCATTATACATAAGCTGTGTATTATCATTAACAGTATTTGTGTGTGTTTGCGTGCAGCGGACATATTTTACTTGAAAAACGTGTTTATTTATGTTTGCTGATATCTGTTATGCTCATGAAAGTATAAATGTCATTAACAGAACGGGGCAAGCGAAATTAGTACATTTCTTTTGTTCTTTATGAGAAGCCGTTGCCACACAATCATGTTCAGAATTGTTCAAACACCTGAACAGCACCTGTTGAGAACACATAACTTTTCAGCGGCGTGGCACATGGGTTCAAAGAAAGAAAGTGCTTAATATCCTTCCATAGCACATCCCTGGTCAAACCATCACTAATGTTTCTTTCATGTTTCTGCTTTTATTGAAAGAACTTCTCTTCGGGTGAACTATCATTTTAAGGTGAATACCAGTTGTACGCCATATTATGACGAATAACTGGTATTCATTCACCTTAAAGAGATAGATTCTCTCCCATATGTTGTGTATAACTCCATAAATTATTGGGGTTTTTTTTCCTGTTTTTGACAACGGAATGTTTTTTGTCCGTGTGTGTAACTGTCTTATCCCTTGACGTATTTTCATCTTCCTCTATTGAAACCAACTTCATTTCAGGGTGAACTATCCCTTTAAACAAAGTAAAGAGATAACAAAATAATGCAACGAACATAAAATTGATCTCCATGAATGCATCTAAATATATATATATATACATATATATTTATATATATTTATATATATATATATATATATATATATATATATATATACATATATACATATATATATATAATTGTAATCAGTCTCGGTGATGTACGTTTTTTGCGGTTCTTCGTCATATATGTGTGATCCAAAGAGGGAGGTCGAAGAGGGCCGTTGCAAGACATTGTCTACCACTAGTTATAGGACCAAGCTTTCGGGCACCTGCCCTTCATCGGGATCTGTAATCAATAACATTATACAGTACATATGAACTAACAATAAATACATCAACAAAAAGAACATAAGTTATGAAACGATAAACATATAGACGGCAGAAATATACAAAGTATAAGGTAGAATCGGTAGAAATAAATCGTATCATACTAATCAATATACAAAAATATACAAGAAATAATGGTCAATTACCTTTCCGATTTTGGTGTACGTGTTGGAATTGTTGTGTGTCTCGTGTGCTTGAGCTATAGTGAAGTGATGTGGCGTGTTTGGGGTCAGTGTTTACTTAGGCGTGAAAATGGATGGTCATTGGTCTGCATTGATACCACGTGGTCTTAAGGTTTGTAGTTTGGATATCCAATGAGACTCTCGTTTCATGATGGTGTCGTGGTGCTTTGTTTTGACTATTTCGATGCCAGTGATGTTGATGTTTTGAACTGAGTGTCCCGGGAGATTGAAGTGTATAGTGTATGGTAGAGTCTTGCTGTTTGGCTTGTTTTTGTTGTAGTTGGTAACTTCCGATCTAGTGTTATTTAGGCGTGTATATAGCGTTGTCTCTGTCTTTCCTACGTATTGCATATTGCATTTAGTGCATGTGAGAAGGTATATTTTTTGTTGATGTATTTATTGTTAGTTCATATGTGCACTGTACTGTACTGTATAATGTTATTGATTACAGATCCTGATGAAGGGCAGGTGCACGAAAGCTTGGTCCTATAACTAGTGGTAAACAATGTCTTGCAACGGCCCTCTTCGACCCCCCTCTTTGGATCACACACATATATAAAAGCATAAGGGGGACCGCGGAGACAAAGAATAGTTCTTTAATCTAAAAATCAATTAAAAAAAGCATACCGGTCATTTTATTATTAGATCCCCAATGCAAATATGGACACTCAAATATGCACTTGTGTCTTGATTTAGAAAAGCAAGTGAGCAACAAACTATTATCGCACCTACTGCAAATATAGACGTAGACACCTGCTTATGTTAGACCATGGAGAGGTGGTGCTATTTTTGGTTACGAGTGTTTCTAAAAAAAAAACGCGACAAGTACTTATATTATACCTAATGTAAACAATACACGCAGACAAGATCTATTCATGTATGGAGAGAGACTTGTTTTGTAATC